>CM055957.1:33145106-33382362 GCA_029490685.1 Schizonepeta tenuifolia | reverse complement strand
GTCCACCATAAAATATCTTACTAACTTCTCTCTTAACCATAGTTAGCGCAACACGAGTGACATGTCCGCGCCGTGTACCCGGCTAAAATATTCCAATAAACTAGCATCTCAATTGTGCTATGTCTAGTAGTACTTTTTTGGGTTTTCATTTAATTTATTAATTAATGAATAAATAACAGTATGTCAACATTTTTTTTTTTTTTGAAGAAAACAGTATGTCAACATTATGTGAACATTGTGAAATATTTTATGCGTTTTGTACTCGTACAAAGTGAATTCCGCATGTCCACTTTATGTGTGCCTTCTAAAATAAATGATTTCCATTATGTAGTGTTTCTAAATCTTATAGTATTACATAAATTATGTTTTGTGTATATGACTAATCTATATCTATATATATATACTAAAACAATGTAGCTACCTGAATTTTTCCCACCCAAATTTTCACCTTTTATTAGAAAATTTTCTATAGATTCCTCTTTCAATAAGATTCATATTCAATGCTGAAAGTGAATTCTTTAATGTATTTGGCACCTTTCCAACTCCTCTATTTTTCTGGAAAAAATCCTCGATAGTAATTTTGTTTGTTGAGTCAATATCAATTAATTACGTATAACTTCTGAGGCTCAAAATTCAGAACTATTTCAAATTTTGAATAGTTTGAGCTAATAGTTACTAGAATATTTTAGATATTTGTTTTGGTACAACTGTTGTATACTATACATTCGTTTTTTATCTTTAGTGTATTTTGTCCTTTAATATTTAATTTTTAGTGTTTTTTTCCTTTTTTTAATTTCCAACTTTTTTGTTCTTTTTCTTTCCTGTTTTTTTTTTCAGAACTTTCTTTATTTTTTTCTGTTTTTTTTCTTCTTTTCCTTTTTTATTTCCAGATTTCTTTTTCTTTTTTTTTCTGTTTTCTTTTAATTTTTTTCTTTTTTTATTTTCCTTTTTTCTGTTTTTTTTTTTATTTTCCAACTTTTGTCTCTTTTAATTTCATTTTTTTTATTTTCCAGATTTTATTTCTTTTTTTTGTTATTTTCCACATTTTCTTTATTTTTTTGCCTCTTCTATTATGTTTGCCTCTCTTTTTTTCGCATCTTCGTTTTTTCAATATTGTCGCGACGAAATGTAATGATTGTGAAACTTTACGTTTCTTAATGACAATGTCTACTCTTTCAACGACAATAATTACTTTAACGTTCGACTAAATGTAGAACTTGTCAAGTTCAAAAGTAGACATTCTCGTGACGAAATGTAATGATTGGGAAACATTACGTTTCTTAATGACAATGTTTACTTTTTTGAACGACAATAATTACTTTAACGTTCGACTAAAAGCAGAACTTGTCAAGTTCAAAAGTAGACATTGTCGTGAAGAAATGTAATGATTGTGAAACATTACGTTTTTTAGTGAAAAATTTTACTTTTTCCAATGACAATAATTAATTTAACGTTCGACTAAAAGTAGATATTGTCGTGACGAAATATAATGACAATGTTTACTAAAAGATTTGAAAATTAAAAAAAAAATTGGAAAATATAAAAAAAAAGCTGAAAATAAAATCTGTAATTACAAAAAAAAAAAAAACTGCTAAACAAAAACCTGGAAAGGAAGAAAAAAAAACAAAAAAAAATTAAAAATAAAATAACGGGCGCGTGAATCACACACGCCGCGCGTGGAGATGCGCGCGTGTGATGCACGCGCCCATGCGGATGTTGTATACCATACAACCGTTGTATGGAAACACACCTCTATATTTTATCCGTTTGTCTCTATATATACGGTTTTACATTTTTAGGATCTAATTATTTGCTCAATTTGCGTCAAACGCATAATTGTGATTTTATTTTACTAAAAAAGATTATTCATAAAATTAAAGATACTCCCTCCGATTTCAAATATAAGAAGTTTTGGCTCTTTTTATTTATTTATTTATAAAGCGTTTTCAGTTACAAAGAGTGTTCTCTCTCTTCCTTCCATCAATTTTATTTACTTTTCAACTCATTATTAATGATGTGCTCATTTTTCAATGTATGTTGAGTTCCTTTCATTTTTTCGACAATATATTACCATATCACATTATCATGAATTGCAAAAAAAAACCCAAAAGACAACAATTGAGCAAATAAATTTCTTGTATTAAAGTTTAGGGTTAATTAATATTTCTTAATCGTAGTGCAAAATGCCAAAATATCTTATATTTGAAACCGGAAGGGCTATATTGATACGACACATAGATGAACATTTTATCCTTAAAACAAAAAACTCAATTCTAGAACAATATGATTCATTACAAATTTAAAAAAGGAAATTCCAATTTTTTTTATTGAATTTTCAATTTTTAGGTACATTTTATAACAATTTTACTTTCCAAGTTATTAAGTTGATATTGCCATCATTATATTACTAAAAAGAAAGTGATTCTTGTTTTGAAAATCTTAAGTGGCACTTCTCTTAATCATCTATTCTTATTTATATAAATTCTCAATATTTTGAATTTTTAAATGTAAAATAATAGATTTTAAATATCTACTAAAATCTTGTGTTCCACATTGATTTTTCAATGAAACTTCATCAATTGAAAAGTCTATAAAAAGCCTAAGATCAATGTGTATTTTCTTATCTTTTGCTCCATCAGTTTATTTGAACTCACAAAATTAAGGATATTTAGGATCACCTTGGCAATCTTCAAATATTTTTTTTCTTCATTAAAGCAATGTGATACAAAATTACATTTGCTATAAAAAATAACTACCTCAATTCACATACAAAATCAACACAATACATTCTTTTTGAGAAATAAAAAGTTTTTATCCCACATCAGTTTTGATAAGAAAGAGACGAACAAATGGTTCCAAATTTTTTTGACTAATTTATTGGTTGGCCAAATTAAATAAAATAGTTTGATAATTTTTTATTTAATTGGATAAAAAATAATTAATTTTAATTTGCCAATTAATTAGTTAGACAGATCATTTCCCAACTGACGATTACCCCATCTCATGATTTTACGTGGCACATCTCTATTCTTTATTTTTATTTATTTTAAAAGTTTATGCATTTTTTCATGTACTTTCTAAAATTTAGAATCGTCATCTATGAATTTATTTTTATTTATTTGTAGTTGAGTTTCCAACTTTGCATAATTTATAATTGTAATTAGAGAATATTACTATATGTTAAGGACGAGAACGAATAGTACACTCAATTTTTTTTATTAAGTTTTGGTTTTATGTAAATTCTTAACAAGTTTTATAAATTACACACTTATAAATCAAAACGGGCCAGTCGTTAATTCGGAAGCCGTGCTAGTACAAAATCTAATTCACACTTATTTTTGTGCACAATTTTTAAAACAAAGCACTCTATAAAGGACTTGTAACGGTTTGTGGGGTCATCTGTCTATCTGGAAGCTGGGTTATTATAAAATCTAATTCACACCTATTTTTATACACAATTTTTAAAGCCCACTTTCTTCTCACCCATTTTTAAAGACAATTTTTAAAACTCACTTTCTTCTCAAAACTGATGTCTTGTGTATAATTTTTTTTACTTCTTAAAGCCCACTTTAAGAAGTGCATGAACTGATTCAGAAACATGGGTTCGAGAGGATAATGATGTAGGAATTCTTTTATAGTGTTTCATTTATCAATAAATCGGATATATGTATGTATAAATAGAGCGAGTGGTAATTAATTCACGAAAATTTCAGACACAAAACTAAACAAAAAAAATGAAAAAAAGAAGAAGTAAGAAACAGGACTCCTTATAAAAGTGTCTGGAAAAAAATTATGAGAAAAGATTCATATGCATGTATGGAGATATCTGAGAAACTGGGATTCTTGGGATGAGAAAATGATATGAAGAATGCAGATTTTGCAGAAAGGAAGAGAGATTTGTAAATGCACATAATTCTTGTTAAGGGAGGTCATGATGAATTGATCGCACTCCGACTCCATCCATGTCATCACGAACGAAGCCAAGTTCGGTCGAGGATTGGCCGTCCAGCATTAACTCATCCTTTTAAATAGCTACAAGAATTTAAATATTTTACGTAAAATAATAATATGTTAATTCCAAGTCGATATACCTAAATTTTAATTTGATAAGAAGGAGGAAAAAAAGAAGTGTATAGATAAATAGACAACGGGTAGAATGTAATGAGTTGGATTAAGTTCGTTGAAAAAATAATTTTTACTTTTTTAAGTAAAATCTACTTCACATCATTATTTCAAATCTAGCAACTTCTTTCAACATTTCCCACCAATGGTAAACACATTTTTCTACGATAGAGAGCTTTTCACGTTTCTCATCTTTTCCTGATCTGCTGCGTGATTTCTCTCCATTAACTTTCAAATCTGATTTCATATTCTTCTTCCTGGGGAATTTTCGCTCAAGTTTGCCTTTTATTTCGTTAAAGTTTGTTCAGTTTTGAGGGAGTTTCATTCGTTCGGAATACTAGGGTTAGGGTTCGCCGCTGTCGCGATTCTGGCGAGGTTTTCTCGCTGGGATTTGCGCCGTCGGGGGCGGGGGCTCTAGGGTTTGAACGTCGACTTCTTCATGGCGGCTTTCTCTCCGAGTTCGACGCCACTACCTCCTCTTGCAGCAGCAGCAGTTGCTGCAACTTCATCTTCTCCGATTAAAAGTCCACTTTCTTTAGGGCTTGGTGTAGATGCTTTTCCGGAGTTGCCTTCTCCAGCGCCTAGTTTTGTGCGTCGTCTTGTTGAGGCTTTCTCACCTGCGGCGGCGGCGGCGGCTAGGGTTCAGGTTTTAGATGACAACAACGTGATTTTGCCGTAGCAACATCAGCAAAAAAAGTCTTCTTCGGCTACTTCTCCTATTCCGGCGGCTTCTTCTTTGCAGATTTCAACGACGATGCCGGGTTCTCCACCAATAAATTCAAATCATGGAACGCAACATCCCTCTTACGTGGTTGTTGTGGCTCCGAAGCAGCAAATTCAAAATATACCGCTGCATAATTTCTCTAGTTATTTGCTGCCAATGATGAAAGGTGACCGTCTCTCGCTTTCGCTTCCGGAGACTTTGTTTGAGCGAAGGGAGAAGCTTTTCTGGGAAACAGCGATGATAGGTGATATCTTCTTGGGAAAAGGAGAACAACCTCGTCCTACAATGCATATTAAGGCGGAGTTGCAGCAAGCTTGGAGTTTGAAGAAGCCGTGGAAGTTAGTGGCGATGGGGAGAGGCTGTTTTACAATTCTTTTCTCAGATTCTGCTGACTTTGGGAGGGTGAATTAAGTGTCCTTCGACAACAACTATTAAGGGAGGTAATTTTTCTCTGTGTAAATGGGTGGAGAATTTTGATCCTCATAATCTTCGACAACATGTGGCACAAGTTTGGGTTCGAATTAAGAATCTTTCATATCACTTATGGGAGGCGGAGACGATTACAACTGTGGCTCGTGCGGTGGGACAACCTATTGAGATCGATGGTATCTCAGTCAATGGAACTATGGGACTTTTTGTGCGTGTCCTCGTTGAGTTGGATATGAAAGAAGACAAAATTTCTGATCTTTGGATTGATAGGGGCACAAAGTCTTTTAAGGTGGAGTATGAATATGAGAATTTACCTCCATTCTGCTCTATTTGCCAAATTGTGGGGCATAGAGTAGAGAGATGTCGTAGAATTCAGAATGTAGACAAAGAGGAAAAGGTATGGGTGGAAGTAGGTGGCAGAGGTGCTGCCGGAGTACAGCAAAATCAATTTCATGCTGCTTCCTCGAGTGGCGTTGTTGGTAAAGTTCAGTCTACGCCTGATAGACGGGCTGGTGGTGATGATGTGTTGAGGGAAAATAGTTTTGGGCAGCTTTCAGCCCATGGTAGTGATGACGAAGATGTTGAGGAGCTGGAGATGGAGCCTCCTCCATCACAGGAACAAAATGCGGTTGGTAAAATACAATCTATGACTGATAGACGGGCTGGTGAGGATGATGTGTTGAGGAGGAATAGTTTTGGGCAGCTTTCTGTCCATCAGCAAAAGCAAAATGAGCAGCGGCAATCTTCGCATCAGCAATAGGATGTGGATGCACCTGTTTTTTCAGATGGGGTACGAAGCTTGACGCTTAATGCGGACGGGCAGGTTCTTGAAGAGCATGTGTTAGCTGGTCATGCAAGCGAAAAGGCTGATGTTGATTCCTCTTCGGCACAGCAGTAGCAACGGGTAAGGGGCAAGGTTGCCTCTTCCACTACACAATATAGACAACGAGGAGCCTCTTCACAATAGGAAGGGCAGCCTAGTGGAGATGATGGAAGGTTTGATTCTGCTAAGAATTCACAGCAGCAACAGCAAGATGTGGCAGCTGCTGCTCGAGATGCCGTCGATTCTGGTCAGCTTTTACAGCAACAACGGCGATTAGAAGATGAGGCAGCTGCTGCTCGAGTAGACAAGGCTTTGGATGATGCTTGTATGAGGAAAAGTGTTGCGGATTAGCAACTAAACAATATATCACAGGAGATTAGTGTCTCTACTGATTTTTTTTGCTGCAAATGATAAGTTGCAGCGGCAAGGAGAAAAAGTGGCTGGGTCTGATCATGTGGAAGCCTCTCCGGTGCAGCATACTAGGAGGACAAGGATTAGAAAGCCTCCGGTATCCTCCAAGACATATAATACTAGAGGCAAGGTTGGGATCTCTTCAAACATTGAGATTGTGGATGCTTCGACTTTAGATGCTTTCAAGGCAATTGATGCAGCTATGGATAGCATATTCCCTTAGTTGTGAAGTATTTTCTATAACGGAGACATTTCGTGGTCACCACTTTTATTGAGGATTGTACCTCTTTGGGTTTTTACAGTGGCAGTTCTTGTAAGTTTTTTTTAGGCCACAGTTTAGATAGTTATCTGGTCGTCTCTATGGCAAGGACGGCTAGATTTTTTCTTTCCTTTCTTTTTCTTGTAATTTTTGTTTATTCTCCTTTTAATAAAATTTAAATTGGAGTTGGATTAAGTTCTCTATTTCTTATAAACTCTGCAAAAATGAGAGAACATATCTCATTTCTATAAAGTGATTGTCTTGTTCTTTTTTTTTAAGATTGTCTATAAGAATGAAGGTGACCTTAAATATCTTTAACTTTATGGGTTCAACATAAAATTATAAAAAAAAATTAAAAGTTGTCACAACGGTACTAAATCGACTTCTCTATGTGCACAATTCTGGTTCGGAACTGACATATTGACAAATACTGGTTAATAATTTTCTGCCAATTTTCCTACACATTCGACGTTTTCTAATGGAGACTATTAATCAAATAATTTGAGATTGTGTGTTCCGGATTATTCAAATCTGTTTGAAATTTATATACTTGTACTTGTTTCAAACCTAATTAAAAAATTATTCATTTGTGTTACTTTCTAAACAAATATGAATAGCAATACCCCTCAGTTGATAATTTTGACTCGTCTACCGTCATAGTTCTGGGTCAGAACTCAAAATCGGTCCGTTGACCACGATTCTGACTTATAAGTGCATAATTTATGAAACTCATTTAGATTTTTTATGGACCTAAAATTTAATAAAAAAATTGATTGTACTATTCATTTTCGTCCTGAACCGTTTAGTAATATTCGCTAATTACAATTATATATTATGCAAAGTTGCAAACTCAGCTACAAATCACGTAAAAATTTAAGTCATGAATGACGATTCTAGATTTTAGACTTATGTTGCTTACTTCAGTGCTCAAAGTTATTTTTGTTTTGTGTGGATTGAGATTTTTTTTATAACGTTATCTTAATGAATGTTTTAATTTTTAAATGTTCAAACTGTTTATTTGGCCTAAATTAATTATTATTTGGCCAACTTAAATAATTAATTAACTATCTAGAAAATAAAAATAATTTATTCGGTCAACTAATAAATTCGTTCCCTACAAAAAATAGTTATTTATTCGACAAACTAATAATTTAGCCAAATTATATTAAAATAAACTGTAAAATTATATATTTATTTATTCGCCCAATTAATAAATTACTAAATAAAACTGATGGTGTAAAAGATGAGAAAATACACATTAATTATAGGTATTTATAGATTTTTTAATAGGTGAAGTTTCATTGAAAAATGAATGTGAGACACAAGATTATAGTGGATATTTAAAATATATTAGTTTATAGAGTATTTAAAATTTTAAACATTAAACAATTTAGATAAATAGGAATTAGAAGGATTTAAGGTGACCAATAAGATATTTGTAAAGTTGGAATCATTGTCCTTTTTTTATGGTCCCGATACGAGTTACTGGTGTATGGGGGGGGGGGGGGGGAAATACACCAGTTAGGAATTTAAAATTAAACTCTTGAAAATTACTTCAACCGAGTAAAAAGACTCAGTTGGAATCTCACAGCTGAGTATGCAACCTCAGCTGGAAGAGTTGTGCTGTGCGGAATGTGGTGGAAATTATCAACTCGTAAAACAACTCACGTTTTTGTGCACGGTTGGTCGAAAACCAAAACAGTTGAGAATGTGCAGATGCAGTTTGAATGCTGGTTAGTCAGTCAGTAGAGTATGCAAGAAATAACTGAATAAGGAAAAATACAAGCACACAGAGATTTAATGTGGTTCGGAGATAACCCTCCTACGTCCACGGGGAGTTGTGAGTCCACACAACTCTGTCCAAGTTCTTTTGGACAAACCACACAGCTTACGCGGGCTGTGCAACCGTTAAGGATAAGTTTGCGGGTACTTATCAACCTTACAGATTAGTTTACGGGTACTAATCAACCTGTCTACTCAGTTACGGGAAGAGTAGGGTCCTAAAACCTTTTCAGGTATGAAAGATAAGGTTCCAACTAACAGCTCGAACAAGAAGTGAGCTGGGATCTAATACTCTACGAACTCTCACAAAGTGATGTTCTCAAGGTTCGATCTAAAGACACTCAGACACAATCTAATGCTCTAGAACTCTCAACAAGTGATGTTTTTAGAGACTAAATCTAATTCAGCTCGAGTAAGGAATATAGTTCTTTCTTTCGCTCTGTCTTGTCTCGTGTGTCTTCTCTTGTGTGTCTTCTACCTTTCTCCAATGAATGGAAGCCTCTATTTGGAGGAGCCGTTGATCTCTGGTCTTCGAAAGCGATGGCTTGTCTCTCATCTCTGCAGACTTTCCTGATTTGGCAACTGCGTGCTTCTGCTTTCCATCTGAGACAGCCTTGTGTTGGGCTAAATGAGATAATGACTGAACGGTCAAACCCTCACGTGACTTTCTTTTCGAAATTCAAATCTTAACAACAGACTTCCAACAAGGAGTGGTCGGTTAAGACTTTCGATCTTCAACTAGCCTGTTCTTCAGCTGATGTTCTATCTGCCAACTAACAGTTGAAATCTCAGCTGACTTCATCTTCAAGCTGTTGATCTTCTTGGTTGAGTTCTACAACTGATGTTCTGAAACTGAACGCTCAGTTGTCTTCCTTGTATCTGATCAGTTGGGTTCGAACGCTCAGATGGCTTTCTTTCATCTGATGTTCTCTTCCCCTTTAT
The DNA here is from genome assembly GCA_029490685.1 of Schizonepeta tenuifolia. Taxonomy (NCBI): domain Eukaryota; kingdom Viridiplantae; phylum Streptophyta; class Magnoliopsida; order Lamiales; family Lamiaceae; genus Schizonepeta; species Schizonepeta tenuifolia. The sequence continues at coordinate 33,372,870 of CM055957.1, read as the reverse complement.
TGCTTCTCATCTGATGAACGCTCGGTTGTTTTCCTTACAACTGATGTTCTGAAGACTTCCCCCTCTTTGCATCTGAAGAGATGAACTCTCAGTTGTCTTTCTTTACAACTGATGTTCTGTCTGAGTGATGCCTTGTTGCCATCTTCAGCTGGAGACCTGTAAAGATAAAATCTTGACAATGCTCAAACAGCGAGCCTAGCTACTAACAATAGGTTCTGGCAACATCTACTCGGTTGGGGTCAGTTGGTTTTGGAATTCATCAAAACTTTTACTAATAAATTTCCCAACATTTTTAATAAGGGTAATTTGCATTTAAATAGCCAAACTATTCAACTTTTTACAATTATATTCCAAACTATCTAAAATTACAATTAAATAACCAAACTATCAAATTTTCCACAATTATATTCCGGTCTAAATTTTCCGGCAAGAAATCCGATGTGGCACGCCGGAAGCTTCCGACCTCCCCGCCACCACTGGCGCCGCCGCCACCCATCTCCAATGCTCAGCCACCCTCAAAGGCCACTTATCCTACATATTCTCTCTCTCCCTCGCCGGCAAATACCTCTACAGCGGCGCTTCCGACGGCGAAGTCCCGGCAAGTCATGGTTGAAGAGATATATTCATTCTCCTCCAAATCATAATAATAAAATTTTGAGTAGTAGTCATCAAAACTTTGATCAAATTGGTTCTGATAACTGCAATATATGTAGTCAATAAAGAAAGTTTCAGTTCCATCAAATTCCCACTCTAGCACCAGTGGTGCATATCTAAATTCTGCGTCAATTGGATTTGACATATTTGTGTAATCCATTAGAAACCATCTTTTGTCAACTGGAAAAACATAGCCACAAAAGCCATGGTTGCTAGCTTGATTCCTTTGATAAGTGTAGTGAAGCTCTTGGAGTAGCTTTGGAATTGTTGTCTGGCAGCAGTTAACACCGTTGCAAGTGGTGTCCGTAGAGTTAGCATCACACATGACGGTGCATCCTCCTACAGTGGTCGTCTTGTTAGCTCGCAGCCACACCGAATTCTTGCAGCCTAAGACGGCCAATGAGTTGTAGTGCGCTGAGATTTTAAACGGGCTTCCCTTGAGTGACTTTGGCAGAGGTCCGCCCGTTGTTTGTTAGTTCAACCATGACTTGCCGGGACTTCGCCGTCGGAAGCGCCGCTGTAGAGGTATTTGCCGGCGAGGGAGAGAGAGAATATGTAGGATGAGTGGCCTTTGAGGGTGGCTGAGCATTGGAGATGGGTGGCGGCAGCGCCGGTGGTGGTGGGGAGGTCGGAAGCTTCCTGCGTGCCACATCGGATTTCTTGTCGGAAAATTTAGACCGGAATATAATTGTGAAAAATTTGATAGTTTGACTATTTAATTATAATTTTAGATAGTTTGGAATATAATTGTAAAAAGTTGAATAATTTGGCTATTTAAATGCAAATTACCCTTTTAATAATATAATAATGATGTCTGTCTTTCATTAGTTTGCACTCAAGAATTGGAGAGTGAATTTACTTCAAAAAGAATATATGGAGGATTTGGATTCGTATTTGCAATGTGCATTTACGGTTTTTTTTTTTTTTTCATTGCATTGTGCATTTACTAATTTCATTAATCCATTTGCATTTGCAATGTGCAGTGATTCGATTAAATTGCATATTAGGCTTCATTGAATCAGGAATCTAAACAGCTCAAAATATACTGATTCTTTTTTTTTTTAAATAATAAAGCATGTTTCTTACTTTTTCCTCTCATTCAAGACAACGAACTATCACTATTGCATGCGCTCGTTAATGATAAATTTATTAAATAATTTAAAAAGCTATAATAATTGAGACCAACTCTATATTCATTAGATAGCATCCATATTATTTCCTTTCAATAATTTATATATTGGTAACATATTGTATGTTATTTTTACAAATGTATTAAGAATATTTAATTAACACATGCACATCCAATTATGAAAAAAAAGCTTTATTTTTCAGCAATCGTGTTTCCAACATAATTTTCCTCTTATTCACCATCTAAGGCAGCGTCAACCCTCCGTACTATTTTGCTAAATTTTCGTACCGAACATTTCAATTGACCAGCAAAATTACAATAATTTTTAGAACATTTACAACGGGAGGTGGAAGGTAGGGTGGAGCAAGGGCACAGGGCGTTGCGCTGGGAGGGGTAGGGCGCGCTGCCGTTGGTTCCCGGCGGCGGGCATACCCGAGGGTGTATTTCCGCCCTCGCTCGGCACGGATGCAACTGTCACGTGTCCTTTTGTCCTTTTTTTTTATTTTATTTCTGTAAACTAAAAAATTAAGAAGGAGGAGGAGGAGGAAGAGGAAGAGGGTGGAGACTGGAGAAGGAGACAAGTGAGAGCATCTGTAATGGGGGGTCGATCCCTAGAGTTGAGCGGAGTCGATTGACTCTCTCTTCGACCTTGACGGGGTCGATCCCCATTGGAGAATGGCGTCGATCGGCGGGGTCGAGGAGGGAGCCGATAAATCGACATAACTCTCGACTCGCTTAAGGCACAAAATGGGGACATGCGGCGTGTCCCCATTGATCCAATTTTATTTTTATTTTTATTTCTGTAATTAATTTTTTTTTGAAAACTGACAATTATTTTTAAAAATTTTCCTATAAATACCACGCTCACCTTCACCTCAATTCTACTCTCTTCTCTCTCAATTCTACTACAATTTTCGCATAAAAAAAATAGTATGAATTTCAGGGGATAACTTTTCAATTTAGATGAAGACGAGGAGCAGCGTCAGAGAAATATTGAGTTGGATCGGCGATATATTGAGATCTTTCAAGAAGCATTCGGTTATTATTATTTTTTTAGAAATACAAAAAAAAAAATTAAATTATATAATTATTGTCAATCATTGAATCAACTTAAGTCGATATCAACTTTTATTGTAAAATTTTCTACTTATATCTATCCAATTATTGAGACCTTATCAAAATCACCAAAATTAAGGATAAATCTAGGTCTATTGAAACCCTATTGTAAATGCTCTGAGAGAAGAAAAGGCGGGTTGGAGAAAAAAATAGGGCTTGTTTTTAATTAGTGGGTAAAGTCTTTTTTTTTTGGGCTCATTTGGTTACTCTTGTGGTGTGGGTTTTTATTATCATTGTTTTTAGTTTAAAAAATAATTTAATGTATTGTTATTGAAATATTCAAAAATAAAATGTTTAGTTTATTTTTCATGCTTATTTTAACTTTAAAGTATGTACATTTAGTAAAATTATTAGTTTAATTATATATTTATTTAATATTTCAATACAATTTGATAATTTAATTATAATTAATTTTATTGTTTAGAATATATAAATATAAAATACAAATTAAATAATGAGAGACCTAGGGTGCAAATTAAATAATGATTGGGACCCATAAAATAATCAAAATAATAATAAAAAATTAAGAGTTCTAGGGTGCAAAAAACTGTGTCCGTGCTCGGCTAACTGTATAGTGCTCGACAATCAGATATTCTCAATTACTAATGCAAAATTCAATAAAATAAATGAAAACAAAATTGAAATTGTTGAGACAATCAGATAGTCTTAATTATTATAAAATTTCAACGAGCATTATATTAATGCAAAATTCAATCGAAATAAGTGATAACCAAAGTGATAATTATGTACAAGAAACACGATGATAGTCGTCCACATCCGAAATATGAGGATCGCTTTCAATAACCGTAATGCAATAATAGTAAAGACAAACTCTCAACATTTATATGCGTCTTTCTATATACTCTAGACAATTAGCTTGTGTGTAATTACTACAATTATAGACATATGCTGATTAAATTGAAAATTCTTTAGGTACTTTTTTGTTGGGTCCTTAATATATAAGAATATAATCAATATAAACCCTATAATTATTAAAGTCTAACCCCCGGATTCAATCACTTGCGAGCTCAAGATCAATTGAGCGAGTTCCAGCCCTCGCGTGCTCACTGCCACGTGGTGTCCGCTAGTTGGTCGCTCGTAGTCGTTGCAATCGCCAATGGTCACCATTCAATTTTTTTTAATTCAAAATTACTCTTATATATATATTTCTTCCTTCCACACAAATCACACACTCTCACCAGCGGTCATCTCCCTCTCACCGGCGGTCCTCTCGTCGTGTGGCACAGTTCTAGAGGCGGGCCCTTCAAGTACTTTAAGATGTGGCGGGGTAGTAAGAGATACGCCAAAGTTCGCCGCGGTCCACTCTGCCAAATACCACATCTAAGCGGCGACAAAGAGAACAAAGACGAGCGAAGATGAGAGCTACACCACTTCGGCGGCGGGGAGCAATCCGAGTGGGAGCACACCGCGGTCGACCACTCCACTTTCGAGCAGCGAATTTGGCTCGGAGCACTCTAGTCGGCTCGAGCAGCCGATGGGTAGAGACGCGACAAAGGCCCTCGCAAGAGGAAAGAAGAAGGCAAGATTGAGCTTAGGTTTCGGTTCGGCGGCGGCGGAACTTGCCCAGACCGCCGAGGCGATGAAGATTCACTCACTGGATTAAGGCTTAGCTTCTTTCACTCAGGTGTTTATACAGCTCTCTCCCTTTAACCAGGCTCTCTGGCACCATATCCGTATCCATAGCCATAGGGTTAGCTACACCATAGGAACAATTAAACTCTTCTGTTAACTCCTATAGGAACTCAAGCTACAGGAAAACAAGACCTTAGGGAGTTAGTTCTCCACTCTCCTATAACTATTATCCCGGTACTTCTGCTTCTCCCTGTCCTTCTCCCTACTCTCTCGACAAAGCACATGTCCCGTGCCAATGCTTCCCCTTCTCCCTTCCCCGAACCAAAGACAAGGCCAATGCCTATATATCCAGATGTACCATATAACAGGAAAACAAAGACTCTTCGGGTTTCGTTCCATGCATGGTGTCTATCAATAAGGAAGAGAACTCATAGCTCCAAGAGCAACCAAGCAAGCTAATCCTTTGGTGAGAGTTCACAGCTGGTTTATCTAGGGCAATGGAAGACTAAACCGATAGACCGGGCTGGCTGAACGGTTCTGCGATTAGATAAGACAGACGTAAAATGCCGACCTGGCTCATCTGAGCTAATAAGCGATGGAAATACAGATTTAACCCTAGCCAGAAACAACCTCATCGACTCATAGCCTTCACCCTGTTTTCCTAATTCCTATTCTGATTTAGAGATTAGAACTGTAACTAGAGAGCTCAATAGGAGATCTCAACTCCCCAACCCAGTAGCTATTGCGGGTTTAAGTCCAGCTATTGTTTGTTATTAGAGCTATTTCGAGGCCGAGAGAGACTCAAAGTGAGCAGGTTTAGTGGCTGAAGTAGCAGAAAACCCCGCTATGAGATCACGCCTGAACCGAATCGGAGTTACCCTCTGTTTGTTAAAGGAACAAGGCTACAAGCCGCTTAGCTACAGGAACTTTAGCTGCTAACTCTAGAACCCGTATAGCTCCTCAAGTGGTCCCCGAAAGGGCCAACCTTCAGTCCAGTGATTTCAATGGAAGCTAGATTGCTAATGCTAAAGAGTACAGTAGAAGGCTTGGAAGGAGAGTTAACTTTGTTGGTACTACTGCCCTTAATAAGTCTCGATAAGAAGCTCCCGATAGAAATTCAATCAATGTTAGAATCCTCGCGCACCGAAGAAGCAGTACCGTACCATACTGAGCAAAGGGTTTTAAGAACGCTCACTCAACCACGAGATATTCCAATAAAGCGCGGAGAACAAAGCAAGCAAGTCCGTCTTTTCGGGTTAATGGGCAAGGCCCCGCCCAAGGAACTGAGAGCATGAACTCCCAAACATCGGGAAAGAAGCATAAAGGGAAATAAAGTAACAAAGTCGCTTGCCCCAAGCCCCAGAAGAAACTCGTCCCACGTACGGTTCGGAGGCCGAGCCCCACCCCAGCAGTCAGGGTGCGACTTAGGTCAACTAACACAAAGAAGATAGAGTTCACTCAACGGATCTTCATCGATCGGAACTACGGCTGCCACTCCTGCCAAGCAGCGACTTCTGTTTGTTGCTGAATACATACTAGGGGAAGGCGACTTCATTCCTGCATGAATGCCAAGGTTGCAAGCTGGCTGTATTAATGCCTGAGTAGTAGCAACTGTTGCTGAATGAACGAGTCTTAGCCTAAGGCCTCTCCGACCTTGGTTTACGTCTGATTCAATTCTCCCTGGCTTCCTTCCACCACAGAGCAAGCCAGTTTTCATCGGTTGGTGTGTTCCATAGTCTAGTGTTGGAGTATAACATAAATAAGAATAAGAGGGACTCATCTCTGAGAGATATGCCTTTTTATGACTAATAATCTTTAAAGAAAGTAGGTCTTCCATCAGGGGCATTCCTCAATTCCATAGCCAAGCAAGTCGCAAGCGAGTGAAAGACATCCCGAAAGGGTGCCCCTCCGAGCGATCGTACCAACTGTTATGAGCTATCGGATAGTATCTCTTTCTACTCCCATGCTTGAGCCTTTGACTTATTTGGTCCTATTTTCATTCCGGGAGGGGAAGTGGATTCGTCCGCATCCACCTATTACTCATCGTCCTGAAAGAGAAGAACGAACCATTCTTATGGAGTACGTACCAGAGATGGCATTCAAGACCTTAGTCTTTATTCCGCATCAGATAGAGGTTCTGACAGAGAATTCGAGCCTTTATCTATCTTCTCAATAGAGTGAGTTCGCTATCAAAAACTTATCTACTCCAATAGTTCGACCTATCGTGTCATTGTCATTAAGGGATTGATCATCAAACTTTCGATCTTGTTCTTTGGTTGTTTTGTTGTCCAAGTCGAGTAGAGTAAGTTGCTGCTTTCATGGTGGCGAGTCACTATTACTTGTGGCTTGAGCCGGGAGGGGCTTTCCTGCGATGCTTCTTGCCTGCGCCTTCTTTTCTTTCTTCCGACCGCCGGAATGTATTCCCCCCATCTATTCTTTTCTTATCACTTATATACTCATCACAGAGTCTAATATAAAACTAAGCTTTGGATTCTTTATATACCACCGTATTGCCGACGAGGGAATGCATATGCTACTGATAGAATTCAGCTTTAGTGAAGTTGAACTTAGCGATTAGTACACCAATCCAACGAGACTAAATATGTTCCCCGCCCTGATCTGATCGAAGGGCTAATGGGTAATAGCCCCCTAGCCTAATGATTCTCTAACTTGCAACTATTATTACTAAAAGAACAAGGAGCTTCTTTTCAACCACCGCGAAAGCCTACCGACGAATCAACCCTCTTCACAAGCGCTGAGCCTGGGCTGCTGAGCCACACAAGAATGTGGTGACACAATGAGAATAAGGGCCAGGATGATAGGAAGCCCAAGGGTTGACCCGTTGTAAAACGGAAAAACGGAAAGTAGCCTTCTGCTGAGTTAGGAGCATGTAATCTTCCTGATGCCATCACAAAGTAGGTTTGAAACGAAAATGAGATCACAGTTAGCGATCAGTATGGTGCTGGTAAGAGACACCTCTCTGTCCTAAGAGAACCTAGGTGGTAAGGACCCAGTTCAATCTTATGAGGAATAGAAGGAGCGGGCTCTTGTTGCTAGCTCTGCCCCTCGCTATTTGGTCTTTCACGAAGCCCTAAATATTAAATCTAAGAACAAGAGTTTAGGACCCCTTGCTTGTCTCTTGCTCATTCTATTTGCCATATCTTTTGGATATTCTTCTGCATATAAAGCGACTCAGAAGATGAACAAATCACATAGGAAAGCAACTTCAAGCAAAAGCGAACACTTGCCTTTGATAAAGTACACCCTTGCCAACAACAACAGCCATCGACAGTACCGTAGCCAGTCCTTAATTAACCCATAGCGGACCATTCTAAGAAATCTTTCCTACCGGCAAATAGAGGCGCTGCCCTTGGCTTCATATCTTAATAAGGCTTGGCTTTTGCGCGTAGAACGCGGATCAGATATCGAGGACTTTTCCTATCCTAGGAGATCACAAAGTAGAATCCACGACTATGATACCTGGCTTTCTTGGTATGAGAAGTAGGCAACGATGTCGGAATTTTCGAGGACGTAAGACTACCATATTGTTACGAGAAATACCGACAACTTGGGACCCAAAGAGAGAGATTCGACGAGGCCTATGTCACTGAACTCAAGAAAAAACATGGTTGGACTAATTTATAGGGTTTTTTTTAATATTTTTTTAATGTAATTTTTTTATTTTAATGAAATAAAATTTTAATTTTATTATCTCTGAAATTATTATTTTTATAATGCAATAAAAAAAAAGAAAAAAGAAAAATGAACGAACTCCACATTAAAATCTCGCCATTGTAATAGGTTTGGTGAGCACACCAAAACGGAAAGCAGTTCCAACGTGGAGCTCGCCATTGCTTATAGTCACTACAATTCAAGTCGGCTAGGTAAGTAAAACCATTAGCCAAAGCAGCGCCTTCCTAACCTAACCACGGTTTCCGTATAATAATAATAACCCCTGTGCGCAGTGCGCACCCGGCTTACCCTAACCTCTACCACTCCCAAAACCTAGATGTCTTCACCAATATAAATACCCATACACTTCCTCGCCCAATTTCATCACTTCTACATTTCTGATTACAGTCCTTTGCTTTCCCTTTCTCTTTTCTTAGAATTCAATGGCGGATGTTGAGTTTAGGTGTTTCGTCGGTGGTTTGGCGTGGGCCACCACCGATCAGTCGCTCGGCGAGGCCTTCTCTCAATTCGGCGAAGTCATCGAATCGAAGGTCCGTTGTCGCAGAGATCGGATCCGACCCGATTCGATCTGAACTGTTGACGTTACTACTGTTACTGTTACTACTGTTACTCTCTCCGTTACTAAAACTGTTACTCTTTCTGTTACTATTTTACCCCTGAAACGGTACGTTCTGTCTTCCTCTCTCTTTATAGAGTTGAAGATCGGATAAAATCGCTTTTCAGTTTCATTTTACCTATTTTTGTTTTATTTTTCGAGATACGTTGTGTATTTAATTTAATCTGATGGTGTTATATTGTGTCTGTGATTCGTTTATGCAGATCGTAAATGATCGCGAGACCGGTAGATCGAGAGGCTTCGGTTTCGTGACATTTAAAGACGAGCAATCCATGAAGGGCGCGATCGAGGGGATGAACGGTCAAGAATTGGACGGCCGCAACATCACCGTCAACGAGGCACAGTCTCGCGGAAGCGGCGGTGGAGGCGGTGGTGGCGGGTTCCGTGGTGGACGTCGCGAAGGCGGAGGTGGCTATGGTGGAGGAGGTGGTGGCGGATACGGTGGCCGCCGCGAGGGTGGTTACAGTGGAGGCGGCGGTGGCGGATATGGTGGCCGTCGTGAGGGTGGCTACGGAGGCAGCGGCGGAGGTGGTGGCTATGGTGGAGGTGGTGGTTATGCCAGAAGCGGCGGCGCATCCGAAGGAGACTGGAGGAGTTAGATAGTTAGCGATGATTATGAATTATGAATTGTTTCTGGTGTCGGTTGTTTCAGTGATTTCGTTTGTTGTGGTTTGTGGTTCGTGGTTCGTGGGTGATGTATTTTTGACCTCTTGGTTCTAGCTGGAGTAGTTATTGTATGTCATGTTTACAGATTTCCATGGAATGATGTAGATTGATATTTTCACCTATCTTTGTTTTGAATTGCTTCTTTCTTTTTCATTCCGAACTTGAATTTGATTAAAAAATCGTTGAAACACTTTGATATCTAATCAGATAGACCGGTCTCCTCAAAACAAAAAAATCATAGACCGGTGATAATGCTCCGTCTATTCCAACCGTTATTCATGTGGCTCGCATGAACATGTCCCGAAAACAAGTATAGTGTAGTTGATTTTAAATGTTAAATATTTATTGAAATTTAGTACTAGGAGCATCGACAATTAATTGAGGACCTTTTGATGGGTTAATTGAGGAGTCAATTGAGCTATTGTCCATCTGTTCTTCACGGTTCATCTATATGGGTTAATTGAGGCGTACTGAGCTACTTCAGTTGTATGGGTTAATTCACGGTTCATCTATTGAGGCGTACTGAGCTACTTCAGTTGTATGAGTTAATTGAGAAGTCAATTGAACTGCTGTCCAATAGAGTCCGTGTTCAGCACGCTTCAGCTGTATGGGTTAATTGAGGAGTCAATTGAGCTGCTGTCCAACAGAGTCCGTGTTCAGCAGTCCGACTGTCTTCTTCTGCTTGAAATCTGTAAACGCTCGAACAGTGAGCTCTAGCTAAGTTCAGACCTGGCATTTATTTACTCAGTTGGAGTTTTGGTATCATTCGTAACCTTTACTAATTTTCTAACAATTTTCTCCTTTTTTATGATGCCAATTGACATCACCTAACTTTCTTAACTGATACAAAAAAGATTAAAAGAGAAACTCAATTCTAGTCTATAAGAAGAAAGAGGTTAGTACAAGAAAACATATAAAAATAAAAAGATTGGCCTCAAACTTGGACAACGAGATGATTATCATTAAGTGATGTCAATAATGTCAATAATTGAAAGGGAATTCTTTTGAGCAAGGAACGGACCGCATTTGTCCCACGCATGCCAACAACCCACTTCGTGGGGCTTTAGAGCAACAACTGGTTTCGCCCTGCCATCGGGCTCATCAGGGGAACGACATCAGCACCCGACCAGCTTTGTCCATCCTTCGGACACGAAGCCTTCTTGCCTCGCCTTCCCACATTCTCAATATAAAGGGGCGAACACCATGTTGTGCCATCAGAGTATGCCTTGCATGCGCCCCGTGAGTCAACACCCGGCAATCCCTTATGGATCCTTCGGTCGTCCGTGCCCTCGATGGCACCATGGACACCATGGACGGGCATCGCCCGCAGCCAGCGTGTGACATCCTCCCCCACTCAAACTGTGGACGTCCTCGGCCACGCCGTGCAACTTCCTTTGGAAGACACCTTCTTCCCTCCAAAGATTTACGCACACGCCTCTTCTCATGAGGCTAGCGCCCCGCAGGCCCGAGAGGAACTCCGTACACCAGGAACCTTCCGACGGTTGGCACTGCAACTCCCATACGAAGCAGCCCGCGCGCCGTTTAGCTCTGATACCACTTTGTCACGAGGGAATTCCTTTGAGCAAGGAACGGACCGCATTTGTCCCACGCATGCCAACAACCCACTTCGTGGGGCTTTAGAGCAACAACTGGTTTCGCCCTGCCATCAGGCTCATCAGGGGAACGGCATCAGCACCCGACCAGCTTTGTCCATCCCTCGGACACGAAGCCTTCTTGCCTCGCCTTCCCACATTCTCAATATAAAGGGGCGAACACCATGTTGTGCCATCAGAGTACGCCTTGCATGCGCCCCGTGAGTCAACACCTGACAATCTCTTATGGATCCTTCGGTCGTCCGTGCCCTCGATGGCACCATGGACACCATGGACGGGCATCGCCCGCAGCCAGCGTGTGACATCCTCCCCCACTCAAACTGTGGACATCCTCGGCCACGCCGTGCAACTTCCTTTGGAAGACACCTTCTTCCCTCCGAAGATTTACGCACACGCCTCTTCTCGTGAGGCTAGATAATAAATTGTTATTATAGATAATAAATTGGGGAGTGATTACAGTTACAACTGAGTTCTTTCTAAACTACAGTCCTAACAGTCTAACATACTTTAGGGTCTTCGTCTTCGTCTTCTCCATCTCCTTAAGGGAGGGTCTTCATCTTCAGCTACTTCCAAGGCTGAGGTGATGTCAGTTGAAGGTATTCAGCTTTCACATTGAATACCTGTCTCGAGCCACGGGGCGAGACTTTTGATTACTTCGTCAGTCTTCTCCTCATCAGCCTTGGTCTTCTTCTTCATCACTTCTCTGAAGGTTGGCTGAGGTCATGTCTGATTGAATGCCTCAAGCAACTTTCCGAGGCACCTGACCACCTTTCAACACTCCCTTTCAGCCTTTACTATCCCCATCCCTGCCGGCTTTCCTGTTGGAGTACTTACACAACAGTACTCTTAACAAGAGTTAGCCAACTTCTTCCCCCTTTTTGGCATCAGCAAAAAGTTAAGGAGGGAGAAGGTTTGTAGGAGGCATTCTGGGTTCCACCTCTTTCTTCAACAATTCGGTGGAAGGAAGCTCGACTGGGACTATTTTGCCGATGAGAATGACCTTGTGCAACATAGTCTTAGGAGCGAATGCCTAGGTCTGATTGGGACTCCTGATACACAAGTTACTATCAACCCGTTCTCGTGACGTGGGGTTGCAGATCTTCATTCCGCAGTACTCGAAGAGGTTGAAGCAGGGCTACTCTCCTCGATAGTGCATCTGAAAGAAATACCTGATATGCAATTGGAAGAATACCTCAGGGATCCGCATTAGCTGGTTGACACCAAGAATCACCCACATCATCAGTCGTCATTTGAAGCGTCTGCGTCTCATGTAGCCACGAACATAGCGTTCTTGCTGAACTGATTGTTACATTGATTCAGGGCTGGCGGAAGAAGAGGACCGCTTTGCAAAGTCCTGAGACTATGCTGCACAAGTTCATCCTCATCGGCAAAATAGTCTCAGGAAGAAGTTGTTGTGATGATCTCCGGTGTCACAGAAAGTTTGGGGGAAGGGGTTTTACTGGAGACACAGAGGGCAACACATAAAGTAAACAGACTGAAATAGAAAATAACAGAAATAAACCTTAACTTGGAATGGAATCGGTCAAGATTGGCATGAACAACGTCTCGGTCATTGGTGCAATGACATTCACCATAAATGTCCGTCTCTCGGTTATAGGGTCTCGACACTCACGCCCTTTATTGTCACCATGTCACACACGTGAGCATTTCGACCCCAGCTCTTCCTTTCAGTATCGAGCCCTCCAAGTCACTTCAGGAGCCCACCTTACTGTCCATAGAATTAGAATGCATTTGGAAAAGTCACCAATTGAGCCCTCTGCGTCAGCAGCCTTTGGATCTAGAAGGCCCAAGATGGCTAGAAGCATGAGTTTCGCCATACACCACTCTCCAGCGCTCACAACACGACCGGAGGTGAGGGGAACCCCTACACCTTTGCCCAGTATTGTGAGGGATTTCGCCTCGGCCGCTCCTCCGTTGGCCACCGCAGGAGTTGTGGAGGCTCCACCACTTTGAAATCAAGCCCAGCGCGTCGGGAACGGGCTTGTACAGATCTCAGGAGCCCAGTTTAGATCTCCCGATGATCACCACGCACGCTTCACTTTCTCTCACCCAAACCAAGTTAAGAACAACTAACTAGGCAGGAAAGTAAATAAGAAACATAAATTAAACATAACTAAAGATTTATTGAAGTGAAGAAGGATTACGAAACATGGCCGACACCAACGTCGCCGGAAAGGACGCAGTGCCCTCTCCCCAGAGGTGAAAGGGCTAAAAGCGGAAACTTAAAGGGGTGTTGTTTCTCTACAACTAACTATGGAGGAAAATGGAGATTCTAAACTTTTTTAGATTTGGAGAAGAAGATGTATATATAGGGAGGCTTGTATGTGATGGTAGGTGTAGTCAAAACCCTATATCAACTCTGGACCATTGATTGTCTTGATCTGGATAAGGATTGACTTGGGATCCTTGGCTTCTTTCGTGACCATCCATACACATGTCGCTTTCAGCTCCAAACAATACTTCTTCTCCTATTAGCCTCCAAGCTGCTTCAACTTGGACTATTGAGATGCGGTCAGAACGGTCTCTTTCTTTTTATGGCAATATGTTGACCTGTGACCGCTTTATCGTGATGGCCTTGCATACTGATATGGTGCTCTCGTTGGCGCTCTTCATGGCCATTCTTCTCTTCCCTCTTTGGTCAACATTTCTTGCCTTGGCCTATTTTGTCTTGATTTCGTCCTCTTTATGCCCAATTACCATTTTTTCCTGCTTTGCCACCCATTGTGTTCTTTCAAACACAAAAAGACACAAAACAAAGGAACAAGACTCGATCTAATCCTAAACATGACACTAAAAAGAACACAAAAATAGGGCTCGTCATACCCATACGCTTTAACTCATGCTTGTCCTCAAGCATGTGGTGCAACTTACCAAAAAGACAAGAATAAAAACTGACTCAAAGACACAAGAAAAGAAGATAACTCAAAGACACAAGACAAGGTCAAAGGCCAAGACAGCGAATCTAATGAGCAAGTCATTTAACAAATAGCAAGCATTCAGAACAGTTCAAAAATAAGCCATCAAATAAGTCAAAATTGAGCATTGCACAAATGGTTCACTCTCTCACTTCATTCTCGTGTTTAAAGGTTCAATTGTTTACGCTCAAAACACCTCATCTTGGTCATGTTATAGGCTTGCCTACCCGCTTGCTTCTCTATTCATTCAAACAAAATCGTTGATGATTATCATTAGGACTTCATAGGGTTGTAAATGGGGCTTTAGGCACATATGTGGAATTTATGGATCTGGGCTAGGGTTATCATGAGCTCGGGATTGGGCTTAGAGCTCACCAACCTTTACTAGTTTCCCAACCTTTTCGGGCCCTAGCACACAACCTAGGGCTTGATCTTTTTTTTATGCCTATTTTCTCTTCTTTTTACACCTTGGTATGGATTTTGGGATTTCTTTGCCCTTAGAAGGAGGTGATTCCCCGGATTGCCCACCATTTACATTTTTAACCCCTTTCGTGATCTCAACTCCAGATTCGTGCCCAAGAAGGCTACACTGACAGGATTTTATCTAATTAGTTCAATGATTGTAAGGCTCAAAGGGGCTAAGAAATGATAATAGTAGGGTTGACACTTTAGCTAAGTGGGTTTAAAGAAGGAATTGCCCAAATCATCTAAACACCAATTTCTAAGTCAAATAGAATTTCGAATAACAAGCAAGCAAGTTCTAGCGGAATTCAAAACAAGAGTGTTATTTTCACACACAAGAAATGAAAGAGTTGTGATGATCATGAATACAACGTAAAAGCCCAAAAACTTACAAGTGATGTCCAACACTCATTTGTCATACTTATCTACATACGACCATAATCAAACTGAAAATTCATATTGCAAATTCACCAACATCAAGCTCATTAACCAACAGTCCTAGCTTATTGACGAAAAATAAACACGTAACTATACCCACACACTTTGCCTTGAGCAAAGTGGGTGAAATAAAGATACAACACAAAAACAAAGACGTAAAACAAACAAACAACAAACACCAAAATAAATAAAATAACGAAAACGGAATATCCCACCTCACCCACACACTTTGTCTTAGGCAAAGTGAATCGATAAAAGGGATAGACTAACAACGAAAAAAACAAAAATAAAGACTCAACAAAACAAAACGACACAAGGGAAAAACACATTAGAAGACAGAAGATGGTCTTGAGTACCCAAATATGGCATGGAAGAGGGCTTTATGTGTTCCTCTGAGGTCTTGCTGGTTTGTAGCAAGATCTCTCTGTATACGATTGCAACTTCCTCCAGTTAGCCCAGGCTACTGATCTCTATGCCCTACGTCTGAGGGTAGGCAACCGACTTCCTTTTCCTCACGCGAGTTAGGGAAAGTAGACCTTGCTGATGGTTGTGCTTTTGCTTCTTAGTATCCCTCTATATCTGCTTTCATGCTCTCTACAATCCTTAAAATAGGCACTACTGCAGCCGTGGTACCCTGTTCTCTGCATAACATGAACAAACCAACCTTCTACGCAAATATTGCTAACCTAGCTTTAAGAGAAACAAACACACCCAAAAAAATACAAAAAAGGAGATCACCACTGGAACAACAACTCCCCGACAACGACGCCAATTTTGATGGTGCCGAATTTATCGTCGGGAATCCAGACGCGTCAAAATACTATTTGTAATTCCTGATGCCCACCACTAAGTACAGTTAGGGTAAGTATTCAGGGTCAAAACCAAGGGAGGTAGGTTGTGATGACCTCGATGTCACTGGACATGAGTTGGGTTTTGGTTTATAAACTAGAAGTAAGACTGAAATAAAACGCTAAATAAATCAGATGTATGTGTGTATGTGGTTGGATCCCAGGCCCTCGAATAGTAACTGTGTGGGCACGTCTCTTGGTTATAGGGTCTCGACACTCACGCTCCTTTACTGTCACCATGTCACACACGTGAGCATCTCGACCCTAGCATTTCCTTTCAGTATCGAGCCCTCCAAGTCACCTCAGAAGCCCACCTTACTATCCACAGAATTAGCTCGCATGTGGAAAAGTCACCAATTGATCCCTCTGCAACAGCAGCCTTCGGATTTAGAAGGCCCAAGATGGCTAGAAGCATGGCTTGCGCCATACACCACTCTCCAGCGCCCGCAACACGACCAGAGATGAGGGGAACCCCTATACCTTTGCCCAATATTATGAGGGATTTCGCCTCCGCCGCTCCTCCGTTGGCCACCGCAGGAGTTGTGGAGACTCCACCACTTTGGAATCAAGCTCAGCGCGTTGGGAACGGGTCCAACAACTCTCCGGCCTTACCTTTCTCACACACAACACTCATAGTCTCACACATCCGCCATCTTCACAGCCTGGTTGATCTCATTCACCGATAAACTCATTTTCTTCCCTTTGATCTCGAAATACAGACGTGCAGTCGCCAACCCCACTGAAGTCGGAGTCTTCATCGCCATGGTCCTCATAAACTCTCTTGCTAGATCCCCATACACCTTCCCCCTCTAAGTTAGAAAGGGGCTCCACCCAATATTCTCGAAGTAGCATTCCATGTCCTTCCACACCCCCAATTTCTCTATGGATTTGACATTCATAGTCTTGGGCACCAGGACTCACTTGAAGGGTGGAGGTCTTGTTCCCACATCTCTCCGTGGGAGTTTGGAGTCCGACATCCCTTTGGTTGGTCAACCCTTCACTTTCAGTCCCTTGTCCTTGCTTTTATCCCATTGGTCACTGCTGCTGTTGTTCTTGGAGGCTACCATTGAAGATGTTGTGGCCCTATCAGAGTTTGTTCTTTCCATTTCCGGCAAAGTTTTGACTTTCAGCGCACGAAGTCTTCGTGTCTTTGCCGTCTGTCATCATGATCACCATCAAGCTCCTTGGGACCTCCAGCGCCCTGCTACATTCTATCCTCTTTATGCCCTTTATCTGCTCCATTGGGCCCATTTGCAGGAATCCTGTGCTCCTGCACACCAATGTGTCCTCCTAGACACAAAATACCCAAAATAAAAGAAAAAAAGACTCGATCTAGACCTCTACAGACACTATAAAGAGCAAGAAAATAGGGCTCGTCAAAACCCTAGCAAGAGAGAAATCCACAAAACAAAATTTTCATGAGAAAAGGCAGAAAGTCTTAAGAGTTATTGAGATATGAAATCTGATTGATGGGCAAAATGAATTGGAAAGCCCTCTATTTATAGGAGGGATGAGATCCTAATCAACGGATCAGATCGAATCGTACAGTTTCTTCAGGATAAACGGTAGTCTTCAATGCACCATTTCAGAAAAAGCAGTCTTCAACAGATCCAGAAATGACGGTGATGGAACACGTTAAGGGGCGGTGAGGAACACTCGCATGCGTGAGGAGAATAGGTAACACTATGTTAGCCCAATTGCGATCTAAAAGCATGGTCTATATGTTTAGACTTGCTTTTCAAAGACTGTGATCGCTTGGCTAATTCAATGTGAATAATTTGTAAACAATGTTTGAATTAATTTCAAAACACCCGCCTTAGTAAAAACAAATAAGTTAACATAAAATACCGCTCAGTCGGTGTGGATCTCGACTGTCTTCTTTACTCAGTGTACTCTTGACTGACTCAAGTCGTCAGTTCAGTCGAGGTTTGACTCCATCGATCAGCTGGACTGAATGGGGTTGTGAACTTGTTCAGTTCTCCCTCAAGTTGAGATCTCCCTCAACTTGTGATCTCCATCTTCAAGGCTTCTTCTTCGATTGGGTTGAGCAATCCAAGGAGTGACACAACATCTTGAATCGAACTTCCACCAAAGGATTTGTGAAAATATCAACTCTCTGAATGTTAGTGTGAATTTTCTCAATAATGACGTCTTTCTTTTCGACATGATCACGGATGAAGTGATGTCGGATGTCGATGTGCTTAGTTCTGAAATGGTGAACTGGATTCACCGTGATGGCGACTAAATGAGGTTGTGAACTTGTTCAGTTCCCCCTCAAGTTGAGATTCCCCCTCAACTTGTGATCTCTATCTTCAAGGCTTCTTCTTCGGTTGGGTTGAGCAATCCAAAGAGTTGACAAAACGTCTTGAATTGAACTTCCACCAAAGGCTTTGTGAAAATATCAACTCTCTGAATGTCGGTGTGAATTTTCTCAACAATGATGTGAATTCACAACAATGATGTCCTTATTTTCAACATGATCATGGATGAAGTGATGTTGGATGTTGATGTGCTTAGTTCTGAAATGGTGAACTGGATTCACCGTGATGGCTATGACACTTGAGCTGTCACATAAGATGGGTACTTGGCCTGTCTCCACTTCATAATCTCTCAGTTGTTGCTTCAGCCAGAGAACTTGCATGCAGCAGCTTGCAGCTGCCATGTACTCCGATTCAGTTGTGGAGGTGGCGACACACACTTGCTTCTTAAAAAACTAGGAAACTAATTTGCTTCCTATGAACTGACACTATCCTGAGGTTGATTTCCTATTTACCTTGTCTCCAGCTACGTCTGCATCTGAGTAGCCGGTCAATTATGAACTATTCCTTTGAGGTACTTGATGATATTCTTGGCTGCGTGCAAGTGGGCTTCCCTAGGCTCAACTTGAAATATTGCACAAACTCTAACTGCGTAGGAGATGTGTAGTCAACTAACAGTTAGATACAACAACAAGCCGATAATCTCTCTGTACATCTTTGCATCGACGAGCTTCTCTTCCTGGCCGTCAATCTTCTAGTTGGTGTTCATTAATATCTTTTTTGTTCGGCTTGAGTTCAGTCTAAACTTGGAGATTAGCTCATTTGTGTACTTGGACTGATTGATGAAGATTCCTTTTGGCGACTGCTTCACATGCAACTCAAGGAAATAATTCATCTCTCCCATCATGGACATCTCGAACTTTTTTTTCATGACTTGGGAGAATTTCTTGCACAGATCTTCGGATTTGGATCCAAAGATGATGTCGTCGACATATATTTGCACCACCAGGATATCTTTTCAAACTTTGATGGCGTATAGAGTTTTTTCGACTGAGCCTCGGATGAATCCTAACTCCAATAGAAAGCTGCACAGAGTTTTGTACCATGCGCGCGGAGCCTGTTTCAGTCCGTATATGGCTTTCTTCAGTTTATAGACTCTACCGTCACCAGTTTCAAAACCGGGAGGCTGTACTACATGAACATCTTCTTTAATGTTGCCATTGAGAAACGCGTACTTCATATCTATTTGACACACCTTGAACTTGTGGAAAGCGACATAGGCTAAGAAAATTCGAATTGCTTCTAGACGAGCTACTGGGCGAAGGAGTTCAAAATCTATTCCTTCTTACTGGCAATAACCTTAAGCTACCAGTCTATCCTTGTTTCTCACTACACATCCAATGGCGTCTTGCTTATTTTTTGAATATCCACTTCATGTCAATCATCTTGACTCCTTCAGGTCTCTCAACAAGTTCCCAAACGCTGTTTTTGAGGAACTTGTTTAACTCTTCCTGCATGGCTTGAGTCCAGTGGATGTATCCTAAAACTTCCAAGATGTTCTTGGGTTCTAGCACGTCTGCTACAAAGCATGCAATCATGCTTACATCTCCTGCTTGTTCCAGCTTTCCTAATATCCTGAGCTCGTCAGCATACTGTGCTTCCAAAGTTGGTTTATCATCAGCTGAGGTTCCTGACTGAGTTGGCTGAGTCGGAACATAAGTTGTGGGATCTACAACTTGAGCTGATCTTCTGGTTCGAACATCGGCTTCCAGGTTTCCTATTACGGAATCTTTGACGTGGCTTTCATACCACTGTTTGTGCTTCTGTGTTCGCTTAGTAGATTCGAATATTGTGATGGAATAATCCGGTCTTGGAGATGTTGGAGGTGCTGAGCTTGGTGTTCTAACTTCTGGTGCAGTTCGATCCTCAGTTAGAGATGAAAGACGAACTGGGGAGCTGGCTGGTCTCGGACTGGAAGGCTGGTCAGTTGTTGATGTTGGCTGTGCGTCAGCTGGAGGTGGCACTTGGTCTGTCGATTATGAAGTTCCCCCTCGAGTTGTGATGGGATCTTCATTCTCATCGTCAGAAAAATATACTTCTTCTTCCTCAGTTGACCAGATAAGCGGCTCTGCAAGATTCTTCAGTCATTGGGCTTGAGATCTGGTCTCAGCTGGCTGTTTCGGTGCACTTCCTTCAACTACATGCAGTTCAGCTTGTTCCCTACACTCAGAAGTAGATTCATCAAACATAACATGAGGTGTTACCTCCACAATTTTGATGCTGGTATTGAAAACTCTATAAGCTTTAACTTTGTAGCATATCCTAGGAATATGCCTTTAACAACTTTTGGCTCGAAGGTTTTCAACTGAGCTTTTCCATTATTATGGATATAACACTTAGAACCGAATATAGAAAAGTAAGAGATATTAGGCATCCTGTTTCTCCATAGTTCGTATGGAGTTTTTCCTTGTCTCTTCTTGAGGAGGGAGCGGTTCTATGTATAGCACGCTGTGTTGACTGCTTCAGCCCAAAATCATTTTGGCAGGGCTGAGCTTGTAAGCATGTAGGTTGCCGCATCTTTCAGCGTTCGATTTCTCCTCTCAGCTACTCCGTTCTGCTGTGGAGTTCTTGCAGCTGAGGTTTGATAAGTGATGCCTTTCTTTTTGCAGTACTCAATGATGATCTCATTGAGGAACTCAGTTCCGCGATCAGATCTAATGGAGACAATGGATTTCCCTTGTTGATTCGCAAGTCTATCCATCAGCTTAGACAATTCTTCTCACATCTCATTCTTGTGCGTCATGAAGATCACCCATATGTATCTCGAATAGTCATCAGTGACTACGAGGATGTACTTATTTCCACTCACACTCTCTTGGGTGACCGGACCGAAAAGATTCACGTGGATCAATTGCAGAACACGATCCGTAGAAGACGTCATCTTAAGACAAAATGATGCTCTAGTCAACTTTCCAAGCTGACATGCGCTGCAGTGATGCGTCAGACTGTGTTTCAAATCCGGTATTCCAACTGCATGCTATTGGCGAGCTAACTTGCTCATAGTTTTGAAGTTGAGGTGGTTGAGTCTCTTGTGCCACAACCAGCTTGTTTCTGAGCTGTTTTTGGATACGAGGCACGTTTCTGGTGAGCTACTCGACCAGTCTGTGTAGTAGACTCCACCTGATGAAAATCGTCTGCCATATAATAAAATCTGCTTGGTCTTGATGTCTTTCACCTTACATCCCTGTGCATCAAACTTCACAAAAAAACCATTATCGAACAATTGGCCTATGGAGAGCAAGTTATGCTTCAATCCATCGACTAAAGAAACATTTTTGATAGTCACTAGATAAGTTTCGAATGTACCAGATCCTTTGATTTTACCTTGTGAGTCATCACCAAAGGTAATTATACCTCCCTCTCGAAACTTGATGTTTGTGAGAAGATTCCTCTGGTGTGTCATGTTCCTGGAGCATCCGCTGTCCAACACCCAGACTGATTTTGTAGCTCTTCTCTTCATCAGTTCATCCTGGTCCTGCAAAACACAATAAGAACTTTAGGTACTCACACTTAGTTGGGTCCTGCAAGGTTAGTGACTTTGGTTTCCTCGAAGACTTGAACTGAGGGATCTATTCGATTGACTCTTCCTTCTTTATCCATATAGACAGCGAACTGAGTTGAGGTGCGAGCAGTCCAATTTCTTGGTGGATATCCCTATCGTTGTGGAGAAGGTATCGACTTTGCTGAGATGGTCGATTCCTTCGTGATTGGAACTGTCTGGGAGGATGCCCAAATTGTCTTGCTCCACTGGCTTGGCAGCTGAGCTCTGCTCGGTCTACTCTGGTTTCTGAAGCTTGCTTTGCCTCAGTCAGAGGATATCATACTCATTCGAGAACAGCTTCTCAGTTGTCATCGAGCTGAGATCACTCTGATTTTGATGGATGACTGTATTGACCGTCCAGTCTTCGCCAAGTGCGGAGAGAACTTTCAAGTTCATCTCACGCTGAGAGTATTTTCCCTTTTTAATACTCTCAATGTCCATTAGGACCTCTGTGAATCTCAGCTCCATCTTGTCGATGGACTCCCCGGTTAGCTGAGAGATGTTCTCGTATTTCTGACAAGCTAAGGTGAACTTGTTCTCCTTTATCTTGTTAGAGCCTTAACAGAGTGCAACTAAGACTTCCCATGTATCTTTTTCTATGGAGCAATTGATAATCTTCGGCAAGTAGGATTTGCCGACAGTGGAAGAGATGGTACTCTTTGCTATGTCATCTAACTGTGCGATGTCTCTTTCTTCGTTGGTGTACTGCTCATGGATTTTAGTTCGACCTTCATTATCTTCTCTCCTTCTCCATGAGTAGTTGAAGGGCCTAGTATTGATTGAGTCACTTGGATGAGACCATTTTCTAAAGTCTTCCACATCCTGTGATGCCTGGCTGTCAGTGCCATCTTCAGGCGAAACTTTCACGTGGGATAATCATCTATGGAGAACTCCAGTAAGCTTCCTAGCAACGTCGGGTTCAAGTTTCCTGCACACTACAAGAGACAAACAAGAAAATATACAACAGAATGCACTAAAGGTGTTCAGAAAATATCTGTTCAGTTGACCACTTAAAAATCTACTCGACTCACACCTTGTGAACCAGAGTCAACACTCTTTTGAACTACTGCTCTGATACCACTTGATGATCCCGGTAACGAGTATCTGGTGTATGGAGGGGGGAAGGATGGTAAATACACTAGTAGCAATTTTTCTTGCTTTAAAATCTTTTCACTGAGTTAACTGCTCAGGTCAGTTTGCTCAACAACTAGGAAAGTCAGTTGGAACGGCTCTATAACTGAGTTGGTCAGTTGGGTGCACAACTGAGTTCTTTGACTGAGGGTCAGCTGTCTAGTCCAACTGAGGTTTTAAATAGTTTAGCGTATGCGGAAGTTGGTGGAAATTAAGCTCGTTACTTAAATTGAAACCTTTGTGAAAACGGGGAAGGTCAAGTTCCCAAAGTTAGTGTAGTTTGTAAATATGCAGTTTGTATGCTGGGTCAGTTGGTTAGGTAACTGAATATAAAATATTTAATGTAAAGGGCACAGTATTTTAACGTGGTTTAGAGATTAACCTCCTACGTCCACGACTTCCTTTTCGGGAAAGTAATCCACTAGATAAGCTCAAGCGTTCTTACCAAATGCTCAACTTAGTTTTCGGGTACAAGCAACCTAACCTGTTCGATTGCGGGTTCGAACAAGACCTTACAACACTTTTCCAGGCAAGTGCACAACCTGAGCTTAGATTATGGGTTCTAAGTGGACCTAGTCTTAGATTCTGGGTTCTAATGGACCTAGTCTTGAATTTAGGGTTCTAAGGGACCTGGTCTTTGATTACGGGTTCAAAGGGACCTAGTGACTTTGATTCCAGGTTCAAAGTCGGACCTAAGGTTTGGAGGTTGGGGGAATTTTCCAACTAAGAAGTCTTCTACACAGAGAGAAGTGGAGGCTTCGTCCTAAGGCTTCGAACTCGATCTTTTGGGAGAGAGTTCGGTCAGACACAATATATGCAAGAACCGATATTCTAGACTCGATCTAAGAAGGGGCTTTCTGAGAGGCTAGATGGAAGAATAGGAGGAGATTTGGACACTCGACTTCTACTGATCTTCAACTAAGATCTTCTTGCTAGAGAGAGAGGCGGTCGACTGCTGCTACTTCACTCTTGGTTTTGTCTCTCTTGGCACTTCTGCGTGCTTGTATCTGCCCTTATGCTTGCCCGTGAGCTTTGGTGTGGAGACCTCTATTTATAGAGGAAGATCAAACTAGCCGTTGGAAAGAGCCGTTGATCTCTGCTTTATGCACATCGCTGTTGTCGGTTCATTTATAGTAAGTTCTCCAGCTGACTTGTGCTTCCGAGTAGATTTGTAATCTGGAATGCAACTCTTCTGCCTTCAACGTCTTCAAAGTTATATTTTCTCAGCTTTGCGAAGTCTGACTTCGACACAACTTCTCTTCATGCATCAGCTGCATGAGTTAGTTGAGGAGTCAACTGAGCTGCTGTCCATCTGAGTCCGTACTTCAGCTGAGGTTGAGGTCTCAACTAAGTTTGATGGTCAGCTGAGTATGGGTCTCAGTTGAGTTCTTCACGAACTGTCTTCTTCAGTCTGACTGTCTTCTACTGCTTGAAACCTGTAAAGATATTCCTACGCTCAAACATTGAGCTCTAACTAAGTTCAGACTGAAGACATTCATCTACTCGGTTGTGGTCAGTTGGGATTTTGATATCATTCAAAACCTTTTGCTAATTTTCCCAACAAACTGAATGAGTGTTTCAATACTATTGTTGTCTCATAAATGGACCGTAAGCATTGGTTGAGCCTCAAGTTAGCATCTCCAAAAATTTTACCAAACATTCCTCAAGAAAACTGATGGTCCCGATACAAGTTCTGGTGTATGGGGGGGGGGGGGGAGGGAATACACCAGATAGAAATTTTAAAAACAACCCCCTGTAAATTATCACAACTGAGTAAGAGGACTCAGCTGGAATCACAACTGAGTAGGAAAACTCAGCTGGAAGAGTGGTGCTGTGCGGAATGTGGTGGATAAAAATAACTCGTATAAAATAACTCACGCTCAGATGCAAGGTCGGTCAATAACCAAATCAGTTGAAAATGAAAAGATGCAGTTTTGAGTGCTGGTTAGTAGGTCAGTTAGATATGCAAAATGTAACTGAACAGAAAACACAAACACACAAAAGATTTACGTGGTTCGGAGAGAACTCCTACGTCCACGGGGAGTTGTGAGTCCACACAACTCAGTCCAAATTCTTTAGGACAGCTACCACAAAGCTTACGCGGGCTTTACAACCGTTCAGATAAGTTTGCGGGTACTTATCAACCTTACAGATAAGTTTACGGGTACTTATCAACCTTTCTATTCAATTTCGGGAAGAGTAGGATCCTAACAACCTTTTTAGGGGATGTGTATAAGGGTGGGTTTTCCAACTACTAGCTCGAACAAAGAAGTGAGCTAGGATCTAAGCTTGAACAAATGAAGACTCAAACTAAGATCGAAAACACCAAGACAGATTCTAACACTCTATGAACTCTAAACTGGTGATGTTCTTAGAGAATATTTTCAGTTTAGCTTGTGTGCAGGATATCGTTGTTCTTTTGCTCTTTAGTCTTTTCTCGCACTTGTCTTCTCGGTGTTCTTGATGAATGAATGAAGGCCTCTATTTATAGGCGGAGAGAATCAACTAGCCGTTGGATGAGCCGTTGATCTCTGTTCTGTGAAAGCGATAGCTTGTCTCTCATCTCTGCAGATTTTTCCGATTTGGCACTGTGAACTTCTGCTTTCCATTTGAGACAACCTTGTGTTGGGCCAAATGAGGTAATGACAGAACGTCAAACCTTCACGTGACTTCCTATTTGAAATTCAAATTTCAACCTTTGTCTTTCAACATTGGTTGGTCGGTTGAGAAGTTTGATCTTCATCCGAGTGGACTTCAGCTGATGTTCCATCTGATCGCTATCTTCATCTGACATTCTGTCTGAAGAGGAACAATTGAACCCTCAGCTGCCTTGAACTTCATGTTGTTGATCTATCAGATTGAGTCCTGCAACTGATGTTCCATGTGAACAGTTGGCTTGAATGCTCAGTTGTCTTTGAACGCTCAGTTGTTTTTTTTACATCTGATGTTCTGTCTCTTGAACGCTCAGTTGTCTTTCTTACATCTGATGTTCTATCCGAAATTCCATCTGTGGTTCTAATCGAGTAAAGCCATGTTGCCGTCTTCAGCTGGAGACCTGTAAAGATAAAATCTCAACATTGCTCAAATAGCGAGCCTAAATACTAACATTAGGATATAACAACATCTTCTTCGGCTGGGTCTTCTTCAGCTGAGATTCTTTCCCGGCTGGTATCTCTTCTTCAGCTTCTTCCCGGGTCTCATCTTCCCCAATCTCATCTTCCCCCTTTTTGGCATCAGCAACAAGGCTTGCGACTGAGCCATCCAGAGAAGTGAGTTTCTGTTCAGCTTGCTGAATTCTGTTGAAGAGTTCATCAACAGCGCTCTCCACATCAACCTTCTTCGCCAGTTCATTATCACGGTGCTCTTGATCAGCTTTCTTCAGTGCAGCGAAGGTTTCAGTGACTTCGGTTTGGAAAGCGACGAACTCAGCCCATCTGGATTCGAATCGAGAATCCCATTCTTCATCTCGCGTCTGCTGAGATTTGGCAAGGTTGGATTCTGAGATTGATTTGAGCACGTTCAGTTCTGATTTGATTCCCAGAACGGTTGTCTTCAGGTCATGGATATCCTTGCTGGTGGATGTTGAAAGATCTTCCAGCTTCATCTTCATCACATCCTGTTCTTCCAGCAGCTTCCTGTGCTTTTCCTCCTGAGCTTCCATCATCCTCAGCTGTTCGTCTCGGTTGAGCTGGATGTTGGCAAGCATCTCCTTCCTCAATTGATTGACCCTCTCAGCGATCAGCTCGCAAATTTCATCTGTGGAGGGTGCTGGCTGATCAGCTGGAGCTGGTTGTTCAACTGGTGCTGGCTGTTCAACAGTAACCATGGCTTGGCGATTGGCCAGGTACTGCTGAAGCTCTTCTTCCTCCAGCTTGGCTGCTGCGGCGGCTGCGTCAAGGTCATCGATGAAATCAGCAGACTTGACCAGCATGTTGTCAAGGAAGGTGACACAAGCTTGTTCAGCTGTCTCCCTTGTGTCTCTTTCTTCTGCCTTGCTGATATCCAGTCGACGAGTCAGCAATGCAACCTTGTTGTTGTACGCAACTTCAAGGTTGGTGTAGTTGAAGTACTCCCTTATACGCGACTCATCTGCCTTGAGCTGGTTCCAGCTGTGTATCCTGATGGTATCTTCCTTGACATACCAGTGGCTGAATATGATGTTGAATTGATAACAGCTCAGTTCCAAGCGTAGCAAAGGTAGGCATGTCGCGCGCCTCGGGGAACATCCCAATCAACTTTTGAAAGCAGTAGGCCAACTTGCCTTCATGTTCCAGTGCGACAGCTCGACGATCAGCTTCTTCGTCGATGTGGGAGGGAGAGTGATTTTCGTAAGGAATCGGTTCAAGGGTTTCCTCAACATTGGCCAAAGAAGTGGTCTCAATGTTGGCATCGAGCGGGGAGCTCGGAATTTCTGATTGTGTGGGGATGTTGGAATCAAGTGGTTCCTCAACATTGGCCGAAAAAGTGGTCACAATGTTGGCATCGAGCAGAGAGCTCGAAATTTCTGGCTGAGTGACGGTTGTGAGAATCTCTTTAGGCTGTACGGCATCAGCTCCTGCCGTGGGGGAGGTTGAAACATCGTCAGATTCCTTGGATGAAGAAGAAGCATCCGAGGACATGTTTGGCTCATCTTCCGGATCGGTTTCCATCCCTTCCATCTCATCTTGATGGGGAGACTTCTCCTTCCCTGTTCCACTTTCGCGAGGAACAATTTCAAACGCATCCTTGTCAACTGAGTGACTCGACTCAGATGGTTCCTCCTCAGCTGGTACCTCCTCAGCTGGTTTTGCAACTGACTTCTTCTTAGCTGGCTCTTCCTCTTTCTCCTTATCTGACTCATCTCTGTGTCGGCGTGCAACTGTTGATTTTGAAGAGCGGCCGACAGCTGGAGGCAGCTCCTCAGCTGTATCTTTCTCCTCAGCTGTTTTCACAGCTTCCCTTTTCTCATTGGGAGTGTAAACGCTCCGAATCACATCCAGAGCCTTCTTGGCTGTTGGGAACAGCATCTGCCTCTTGACTGGAGTCTCCTCACAGTCTTCCCACACCATGTTCTGATCCTTTGTTGCGAGAAGGATCAGGGCAGAAATTTTAACTCCGAAGTTGAGAGTTTCCTTAACACTCAACAACTTCTCTCCAGAGTCAGTTGTGGTTTCTGTAATCTTCTGCTTCTCCATTATGAACTGGTGTTCGAAGAACTTGAACCAGTTAGTGTTGTGCTTGTGCTTGTGCTCCAAAGCAATCAACTACTTGAGCTTTAGTCGACTGATGTCTCCGAAGGCTTCGTTGTATCCAAAGATGACCTTGGATACAACATCGAACAGAAGTCGATGCTAGGGTTTCAACTTCGTTCGCTGCATGTTGCTCCATAATTTTTCTGGAGTGATGAGAGCATTCTCAAGAAATTGATCAGCATCTGCATCGGTGATGTTCTCGACGGTGTCCGTGGCGGTCAGATTTGGTGGAATGATGGAGCATAGCAAATCGGAAACTGGTATGGAGGCGGTGACACGGCGGATCGTTCTGGCAGGATCGTCGCGCTGTCGACAAGATATTTCTGAAACGAGGCCATCTCGACTGTCGATGGGAGATTTCAGGTTCAAGTAGAATTCTCCGACTTGACGCCTGAGAAGGTGAGTGGGGAAGAGCGTCGCCCACTCAAGAAGACCGTTCTCCCTGAGAAGTTCGGCGAGGGGGGATAACACCGGCGAGTCCAGTGCTTCTTCCGACAGAATTTGCTCAAAATGGATCTTGGATAACATCATGTCGAAAGATTCCTCGTACGAAGAAGGAACTAGTGCTTGTCCAGAGGATGCCATCTTCTTTCCTTGTGAAGAAGCTTTTGGTGCCATTTTGTATTGCAGTGAAGTATATATATAGAGAGAAAGAACTTAGCAGAAATGGTGAGACAGAATCAGAGACGAAGATGAACAATTACTGCAGATAAACAAAAATGTAGAAGGTAAGAAATCACTTCCTGATTTTCCGCCTTTTATAGGTTAGTAGGTTGATTGAAATCGACGGCCAAGGTTGAATGGCACGAATCCATCAACGACTGAGATCTCGCGACTGTTGACTAGCTTTGACTTGACGTTGAATTCCGAGTTCCAATACGCGCGAGTGAGAAGGTGAAATGTTTTTATGTTAGCCCAGTCGCACTATAAAGTAGGGCTACTGATGTTCAGCCGTACTTTACATTAAATGCGCTATGATGGTTATTTTAATCTAACTGACATGCTCAGGAATGTTTGAATTTATTTCAAACATTCTCATTTAAGACACAAACACCTTCAGCCATAAATGATACCTGCCAGCTGATGTCGGAATCAGCTGTGTTCCAATGTTGCGGCATACCATCAGCTGACTCGAGTTCGTCAGTTCAACTGACGTCTGATGTCTTCGGTTGGCGATCCGCATCTGAGATTCCCCCTTCATCTGAGCTTCCCCCTCAGATGGATATCTATCTCTTCACCTCAGTTGATTCCTCATCTGATGGATCCAACAATCCAAGGAGATCGCATAACATCTTGAATCGTGCTTCGGCTAGAGGTTTGGTGAAGATATCGGCTCTCTGAATCTCAGTTGGAATTTTCTCCACAGATACATCCTTCTTCTCAATATGATCTCGGATAAAATGATGTCGGATGTCAATATGCTTCGTCTGAGAATGGTGAACAGGATTCAAAGAGATAGCAATGACACTTGAGCTATCACAATGGATGGGAACCTGTCCAGTTGCTACTTCATAATCTCTCAGCTGTTGCTTGAGCCACAACACTTGCATGCAACAACTACCGGCAGCCATGTACTCTGACTCGGTTGTAGAAGTGGCAACACATGCTTGTTTCTTGGAGAACCATGAAACTAGCTTGCTTCCTATGAACTGACAGTGTCCAGATGTGGACTTCATGTCCAACCGATCTCCGGCTAGATCCGCATATGAGTATCCGGACAGTTGGATATTGTCGTCAGTTGGGTACCACAACCCAACATTAACAGTGCCCTTCATATACTTAATGATGTTCTTTGCTGCCAACATGTGTGCTTCCCTCGGCTGAACTTGGAACCGAGCACACACTCCAACCGCGTAAGATATATCTGGCCGACTGACAGTTAGATATAGCAAATAACCAATAATCCCTCTATACTTATTGGCATCCACGAGTTTTCCCTCAGATCCGGGTTCAATCTTCTAGTTAGTATTCATCGGGATCCTTATGGTTTTACTTGACTGCAAACCGAACTTTGCGATGAGCTCCTTTGTATATTTGGACTGAATAATGAAAATCCCTTTTGATGACTGCTTCACCTGTAGCCCAAGAAAATAGTTCATCTTGCCCATCATCGACATCTCGAATTTCTCCTACATGAGAGTTGAGAATTTCTCACACAGCTCCTCCGACTTGGAACCGAATATGATGTCATCAACATAGATTTGCACAACAAGTATGTCTTCTCCAACTTTTATGGTGAACAGTGTTTTGTCAACTGACCCTCGTTTGAACCCCGAGTTCAGAAGAAAACCACAGAGAGTGTCATACCAAGCCCTAGGTGCTTGCTTCAATCCATAAATCGCTTTCTTCAACTTATACACTCTTCCATCTCCAGTCTCAAAACCGGGAGGCTGTTCAACATAAACGTCTTCCTTAATATCACCGTTGAGGAAGGCACACTTTACATCCATCTGATAAACCTTGAATTTGTAAAATGCGGCATAGGCTAGAAATATCCGGATGGCTTCCAACCTTGCAACAGGCGCGAAGGAATCCTCGAAATCAATTCCTTCTTGTTGGCAATATCCCTGAGCTACCAACCTCGCCTTGTTTCTCACGATGAATCCAATGGCGTCTCTTTTGTTCTTTAAAATCCACTTTAATCCAATGACTTTAGCACCATTTGGTCTTTCTACCAACTCCCATACACAGTTGCGTAGAAATTCTTTCAACTCTTCTTGCATGGCTGTTGTCCAATGAACACAGTTGAGAGCTTCCATAACATTCTTCGGTTCTGGCACATCAGCTACGAAACATGAAATCATGGCAACATCTCCGGCTTGTTTGAACTCCTCAAGAACTGCCAACTCCTCAGCATATTGGGTGTAAGTGCTGGAATCTTTCTCAGCTTAGTCTGGATTTGCAACTCTGCTTCTAGTACTCACACCTTTGGCTGGATCTCCAATGATGTTGTCTTTGAAATGATCTTCATACCATCTCTTGTTGCGTCTTCCTTCTTCTTCCAACAGTGGCTGTTCCGTGATCTGATCCGTGGGAGATGCTGGGATCTTCAGAACTGGTGATTTATCAGTTGTTGAGTCTGGATCCTCAACACGGACAATATTTTGAACCGAGCTAGGTTGGGCTTCGGATGCTGATGCAGTTGGAGTAACATCAGCTGAGGTTCCCCCTTGAGATGAGCTGGGGTCCTCACATTCATCTTCAGAGGAACAAGGATCATCATCCTTGGTTGCCCATACCAATGGTTCAGCTAGATTCTTCTGCCTTAGAACCTGTGATCTGGTGAGAGCTGGTGGAACATGTGGATCTGCTTGTTGTCCTTTAGCCTGTTCCCTGCACTCAAAAGTAGATTCATCAAAACTAACATGAGGTGTTATCTCCACAACACGAGAACTGTTGTTGAAAACTCTATAAGCCTTGATCCGAGCGGCATATCCGAGAAATATGCCCTTCGAAGCCTTGGCGTCAAAAGTTTTCAACTGAGTCTTCCCATTGTTGTGAATATAACAATTAGAACCAAAAACGTGAAAATATGAAATATCAGGCTTCCTGCGTCTCCATAGTTCATATGGAGTCTTTCCCAACCGCTTGGTTAGAAGAGACCGGTTCTGGGTGTAGCATGCTGTGTTGATTGCCTCAGCCCAAAATCTCTTTGGCAGAGCTGAACTTGTTAACATGGATGTTGCAGCATCCTTCAACGTTCGGTTTCTTCGCTCGGCTACTCCATTCTGTTGTGGAGTACGAGCAGCCGATGTTTGATGAGTGATTCCGTGCTTCTCGCAGTATTCAATGATGGTTTCATTGAGGAACTCGGTTCCACGGTCTGATCGGATAGAAATGATTTTCATCTCTTGTTGGTTAGATATCCGATCCATTAGCTTGGGTAGCTCATCTCGGGTTTCATTCTTGTGACGCATGAAAATGGTCCATGTGTACCTAGAGAAATCATCAGTAACAACAAGTGTATATTCTTACCATTCATGCTCTTGGGAGTAACAGGCCCGAAGAGATCCATATGGATCAGCTGCAATACTCGGTCGATTGAGGGAATTGTTTTCAACCGAAAGAAGGATCTAGTAAGCTTTCCTAGCTGACACGCACTGCAGATATGTGTTGGTGAAAACACGAGGTTCGGAATACCCTTTGCATGTTTCTGTCTCGCAAGTCGGTTCATTGTCTTGAAATTCAGATGGTTGAGCCTTTTGTACCACAGCCAGCTCACATCTGAACTGCTCTTTGATAAAAGACAGGTGTCAGGAGGACTACTATTCCAATTTGCATAGTAGACATTCCCGGTTGAGAATCGATTTCCCAACAATATGACTTGCTTTGTTCTGATATTTTTGACCCTGCAGCCCTGCGCATCAAACTTGACAGAGAAACCATTATCATTGAATTGGCGTAACCTTTGGTGTGACCTTTTGAGTTGTCACCAAAGGTAACTGATGGTCCTTCCTTCTCCACGAAACTTCCAAGCAAATCCCTCAGATTTGTCATGTGTTTCGAGCATCTACTATCCATTACCCACATGGTATGTGATGTTTTATTCTTCCTCAGCTGTTCCTCCTGCTCTTGCACAGAGAAACACGCTTAGGTCCCCAATTTTAGTTGGGTCCTGGAGGGTTAGAACCAGTTCCTCCTTGAACCGTGGATCGTTTTTCCCTGTAGATTTGGATAGATTTGTCATTCCAAATTATCTTTCCTTCTCCATCAATTATAACAACACCTCGGTCATCCTTAGGCTTGTTGTTGTTTTTGACGTTCTGATTCTTGGGAGGAGATTGATTTCTCCCATTGTGAGCTTTAGGAGGAGAGGTGTTCCCCCTGTTTTGCTGACGTTTCTGACCCTGTTGGTTTTACCCATAAGGTCGGACGCCATTTTGGAATCTTTGTGGCTGGGTCTGATTCTATTTTCCTGACTGTCGACGACAGCTGTTCATGCCCTGTTGTTGATTCATGTTCTGGCATGAATATCTCCAGCTGTTGGAACTGTTCCACATTTGTTGACTCTGATGGAACCTCTGGTTGTTCTGATAATGGAACCAATGTTGATTCTGATGGTTGAATCCCTGTCGGTTCTGTTGATTCCATCCTTTCTGAGGTTGGTTCTGAGGTCGGTTCAGAGGTCGGTTGAGAGGTCGGTTCTAGGGTCGGTTCTGATTGTATCTCCGACGTCTCCGATTCCTCTTCTGAGTCCTGGAACATTCCCCCTCAGTTGTTATCCCAACCGATGGATTCTTCAGTTCTTCAACCACAGCTCCTTTTCCTTTCTCAGCTGCAGTTTCCTTAGATGGTTGTGCTTGCTGTGACGTGGAGGTTGGATTAAGTTGGGGAGTTGCAGACTCAACCGTATTTGGTTTGGCAACCGTGACATCCACAGCCTTGACAAAGGTTGCGGGTGCGATTCCAGAGTCCTTGACCATGTCGTAACCGAGTCCAGACACGTCATCCATTTGTCTTTGGTAACTGATGAGATTCTCGATGATTTTGGATGATTGATATAGCTTTATCAGGTTGACCTTCTCAGTTTGCAGATCCTTGAGAAGAACAACTATATGCTCGGTCTGTGCGTCTGACTTCTTCATCAGCTGATCGATCTGTGCCTTTTGCTTGTTCACCTGATCATGTTGCTCCTTGATGTGCTCCTTCAACTCCTCATCGGTTGGAGCCTTAGTTTGGTTGGCCACATTCTGTTGACTTTTGAGATCATCAATCTCTTCGGTTTGACTTTTAATCAGATCGTCCTTCTCGGTTAAGAATTCTTCAAGTCTGGCAAACTGTTCTTGAAGATTCTTAAACTCAACCGATTGCTGATGCAATTCCTCACTGAGTTCTAGGAAATCACCCCAAGAGGGTTCCAACTCTTCATCAACTGTTTCATGCATGTTAGTAGCATTAGAAGAATTTAAATTAACTGAACTAGAATGTACCTCAGCATCATCCTGGTCGTGCCATGAGATATTGATCCTGTCCGATAGCGTTGTTGGTGGAAGTCAGCTCGTCCTCATCTTCGGTGTCGGTGAAGATGTCCATGTCGTCAGCTGCTTCTTCTGCTACCATGGCCTTGTTCTTTGCATTTTGCTTGGCCCTCAACGCTTCTCTATCTTTCTTCGACAGATCTGGACAATCAGCTTTAAAGTGTCCCTCTTTGCCACATTCAAAGCAACTGTTGGTCATAAGCTTTGAGTTATCTCGAGTTCGGTTGGATTTATAGAACCGCTTATATTTTCCGAACCGAGTATCCATGTCAGCTAGCTTCTTTGACAAGGCGGCGATACTCTGTTGCAGCTCTTCTCTGCTCGGCTCCTTCGAAGCTATGTCCGCAGATCTTGTTGCCCTTGATGTTCGAGGCTTGGAATAGTCGGCTCGAAGTGCTACTGTCTTTGTTGCTGAACCAACATCCTCATGTCAACTTGTCTGCACCGAGGACTCAGTTGATCTTCGTCGGTTCACCTTGTACTCGTTTCCTTTTAGAATTGAGAACAGTCTGTCAGTTCTCATTTCTCCAAGATCAGCTCGGCTTTCATGAATGTTGGTGAAGGTGTCCCACTCAGCTGGTAGGGCTTGTAATACTTTGAGGTTGATCTCTCTCAAAGTATACTTTCCTTTTCGGATAGACTGAATCCTTCGGATGATATCCATGAACCGAAGCTCCAACTGATCAATGGTTTCATTCTCTTTTAGACAGAAGTTGTGAAAATCTTGACAAGCATGAGAGAACTTGTTCTCCTTAGTTTCGTCACTCCCTTCACTAAGAGATGCCAAAATGTCCCACATCTCCTTAGCTGTGTTGCACTCTTCTATCCATGGAAGATAGTCTTGTCCAACTGTGGACATGATAGTGCTCTGAGCCCAGATATCCAGCTGGCTCACTTTTGCTTCCTCAGGAGTGAAATCTTCTGGCTTTTTCTCAACCATCACCTCAGTTGCATCCCCATCATTGTGATTTGTAGGAGTGCGAATAACTTTTTCCATGATGGTGATTGGTCCGGATGTAATCACTTGTTACATTCGATGATGCTTGAACAGTAGAATCTTCTTCATCCGAGTTTTCCAGGATGTATAGTTCACAACCGAGAACATGACATCTTGGGCAATTGATAATCTTCGGCAAGTAGGATTTGCCGACGGTGGAAGAGATGGCACTCTTTGCTATGTTATCTAGCTGTGCGATGTCTCTTTCTTCGTTGGTGTACTGCTCATGGATTTTAGTTCGACCTTCATTATCTTCTCTCCTTCTCCATGAGTAGTTGAAGGGCTTAGTATTGATTGAGTCACTTGGATGAGACCATTTTCTAAAGTCTTCCACATCCTGTGATGCCTGGCAGTCAGTGCCATCTTCAGGCGAAACTTTCATGTGGAATAATCATCTATGGAGAACTCCGGTAAGCTTCCTAGCAACGTCGGGTTCAAGTTTCCTGCACACTACAAGAGACAAACAAGAAAATATACAACATAATGCACTAAAGGTGTTCAGAAAATATCTGTTCAGTTGACCACTTAAAAATCTACTCGACTCACACCTTGTGAACCAGAGTCAACACTCTTTTGAACCACTGCTCTGATACCACTTGATGATCCCGGTAACGAGTATCTGGTGTATGGAGGGGGGGAGGATGGTAAATACACCAGTAGCAATTTTTCTTGCTTTAAAATCTTTTCACTGAGTTAACTGCTCAGGTCAGTTTGCTCAACAATTAGGAAAGTCAGTTGGAACGGCTCTATAACTGAGTTGGTCAGTTGGGTGCACAACTGAGTTCTTTGACTGAGGGTCAGCTATCTAGTCCAACTGAGGTTTTAAATAGTTTAGCGTATGCGGAAGTTGGTGGAAATTAAGCTCGTTACTTAAATTGAAACCTTTGTGAAAACGGGGAAGGTCAAGTTCCCAAAGTTAGTGCAGTTTGTAAATATGCAGTTTGTATGCTGGGTCAGTTGGTTAGGTAGCTGAATATAAAATATTTAATGTAAAGGATACAGTATTTTAACGTGGTTTAGAGATTAACCTCCTATGTCCACGACTTCCTTTTCGGGAAAGTAATCCACTAAATAAGCTTAAGCGTTCTTACCAAATGCTCAACTTGGTTTTCGGGTACAAGCAACCTAACCAGTTCGATTGCGGGTTCGAACAAGACCTTACAACACTTTTCCAGGCAAGTGCACAACCTGAGCTTAGATTATGGGTTCTAAGTGGACCTAGTCTTAGATTCTGGGTTCTAATGGACCTAGTCTTGAATTTAGGGTTCCAAGGGACCTGGTCTTTGATTACGGGTTCAAAGGGACCTAGTGACTTTGATTCCAGGTTCAAAGTCGGACCTAAGGTTTGGAGGTTGGGGGAATTTTCCAACTAAGAAGTCTTCTACACAGAGAGAAGTGGAGGCTTCGTCCTAAGGCTTCGAACTCGATCTTTTGGGAGAGAGTTCGGTCAGACACAATATATGCAAGAACCTATATTCTAGACTCGATCTAAGAAGGGGCTTTCTGAGAGGCTAGATGGAAGAATAAGAGGAGATTTGGACACTCGACTTCTACTGGTCTTCAACTAAGATCTTCTTGCTAGAGAGAGAGGCGGTCTTTGCGGGCTTCTACACAATATATGCAAGAACCTATATTCTTTAGGACAGCTACCACAAAGCTTACGCGGGCTTTGCAACCGTTTAGATAAGTTTGCAGGTACTTATCAACCTTACAGATAAGTTTACGGGTACTTATCATCCTTTCAACTCAATTTCGGGAAGAGTAGGATCCTAACAACCTTTTTAGGGGATGTGTATAAGGGTGGGTTTTCCAACTACTAGCTCGAACAAAGAAGTGAGCTAGGATCTAAGCTTGAACAAATGAAGACTCAAACTAAGATCGAAAACACCAAGACAGATTCTAACACTCTATGAACTCTCAACTGGTGATGTTCTTAGAGAATATTTTCAGTTTAGCTTGTGTGCAGGATATCGTTGTTCTTTTGCTCTTTAGTCTTTTCTCGCACTTGTCTTCTCGGTGTTCTTGATGAATAAATGAAGGCCTCTATTTATAGGCGGAGAGAATCAACTAGCCGTTGGATGAGCCGTTGATCTCTGTTCTGTGAAAGCGATAGCTTGTCTCTCATCTCTGCAGATTTTTCCGATTTGGCACTGTGAACTTCTGCTTTCCATCTGAGACAACCTTGTGTTGGGCCAAATGAGGTAATGACAGAACGTCAAACCTTCACGTGACTTCCTATTTGAAATTCAAATTTCAACCTTTGTTTTCAACATTGGTTGGTCGGTTGAGAAGTTTGATCTTCATCCGAGTGGACTTCAGCTGATGTTCCATCTGATGGCTATCTTCATCTGACATTCTGTCTGAAGAGGAACAATTGAACCCTCTGCTGCCTTGAACTTCATGTTGTCGATCTCTCAGATTGAGTCCTGCAACTGATGTTCCATCTGAACAGTTGGCTTGAATGCTCAGTTGTCTTTGAACGCTCAGTTGTTTTTCTTACATCTGATGTTCTGTCTCTTGAACGCTCAGTTGTCTTTCTTACATCTGATGTTCTATCCGAAATTCCATCTGTGGTTCTATCCGAGTAAAGCCATGTTGCCGTCTTCAGCTGGAGACTGTAAAGATAAAATCTCAACATTGCTCAAACAGCGAGCCTAAATACTAACATTAGGATATGGCAACATCTACTCGGTTGGGGTCAGTTGGTTTTGGAATCAATCAAAACTTTACTTAAATTTCCCAACAAAAACTGCTCAAAATAAAATAAACATTTCTCAAGGGGAAAAAAAAATTACGAACATGTACAAGTGAAAATCGTATTAAGATAAATAAAGTGAAGAATTTAATAAGCTAAAACGCTTCTTAATTGAAAGATTTTATACTAAGGTAAGGTCGTGCATGTCTCAAGGTATGATTTAATACAAAATTAACAAATATCTTGATGACTTGTGTTTTCTTCTTTTTACAAAACTATAAATTCAAGCATGCTGTTTTTTTTTTTTTTTGATGTCGTGGAAATCCACAGCCGCTACCTTCGGTGCGCACTGGGTAAACCTCCGTCCCTTGTGCAGTAGCCTACAAACCACACAGGATAGGTAAACCACACTTTCCAAGTATAAGTGTGACAGACTCGACCTATAGAGGCATTTCATGAGGTTCGAACCTGAGACCTCTCAGTCCCAAACACTCACTTTTTACCACTAGGGGACTTCGAGCATGCTTTCATCAAGAGGAATGTAAGGAAGAGAAGACCATTTAAATGTAGTTTTGGGTCGGATATAATATCCAATGTACAAAAGTTTATTTTCTTATTATAATATCTTTGGGCTCAAAATGTATTAGTGACCGATATTTTGAATGGGCTAAAGGCCATTTATATTCACGGCCCTCTAATATGTTTTCCCAAGAAAAATAATTTTACTTTTATATTTCTTGAGAATAATCTGCGTACCATTCTTGCTGAATTAGACGATCAATGAAGAAGCGGTTTTTAAGTCAAACAGATTTCCTACGACTAATTAAATAGCCCAAGGAATTATCATATAAACCGCATGAAATAAAAATTAATCCGGACTATATAAATATAGAGTAATGATATTTGGACACATTGTAGCCAGGTACACGCGTGAAAGAAAAGAAAGTTGACGGAGCCAGAAATTTTAGATGAGGGGGGCGAACATTCAACAACAACAAAAAAAAGAGGCAGTCTCCCATGCGACCTGTCGCTGGGTCATGCGACCGGATTCGGGTCGGATTGAAATCGAACCCAGCCGGCGCTGGAAGCCAGCAACAGCTGAAGTGCAATCCCAGCCGAGGCTGGATTTTTTTTTTCGGCTCCGCCTTCGGCTCCAATTTTACGGCTCCGTTTTCGCTCCGATTACTAATATAAAGATAAACTTAGGGCCAACAATTTGGAAACTTCGGCTCGCTCCGAGGCTTTCGGCTCCCCTCGCTCGATCTCTTAACCAAAAAAGAAGCCACAAACAAAAAAAAACGAAAAAAAAAACCAGCCTCGGCTGGGCCCTAGGCCGATTGGGATTGAATTCAGCGGTCTCTAGCTTCCAGTGGACGCTGGGTTCGGTTTTGCATGGCATGCACTGGTTGCATACAAGTTTTTGCGACAAAAAAATATCTGTAACTTGATACCGTCTTAATGGATACTGGAGACGGAGCGACACGAGTCGATTAAATCCTGAAGGGAATCGATCAAAAGGCTAAAATCATGCACGATTGAGCTACTTTAAAGCCCAATAAGGAATCAGTCAAGAGGTGTCCCAAAGCCTCTAAATAACTAGGTATTTTAGCCTTTGTTGCGAATCTAAATCAATCCACTTACAATCATAAGCGAGATCTCCGGCTAGATGATAATCGGCTAACGCAGCGGCGAGAATCTCTCCATCATTTGTAGGTGAAATTCCTTCTATCTTTGTCATTTGATCGACGGCTCAGTAATCCTTGGCGCAGGAGTTATCTTCCTCTGTCTTTCGTCCTTCTCAATCGGAAATGAGCTGACTTTGCTTGCTTCAACGAGTAAATTCATAGAAAAGTATTAGTATTCGCCCTATCTTTCAGGATTCGTCTAAGGCCCATGGGGATTTATGAAAGGAAATCGGGCAAATGGAAGGCAGCTAATTAGTCCTTTCAATCCTAAGAAGTCAATATTTAATGTCAGCTTTCTTCCTTTCAATCCTAAGAAGTCAATATTTAATGTAAGCTTTCTTCCTTTCTTCTTTCTTTTCGATCTCAGAAATGAAGGAAATCAGGCAGGAATCCTAGCTCTCAATGTCAACCCGAAAGCGATTATCCTTTTCAATTAATGGCGAAATCAAACCAATTGAAGAGTGTAGCTGCCCTTCGTATCAATAGAGGTACGACCTTTGCATTCAGGAATGATTCCCCAGCTCCGCTCCCTCGGGTAACGATCTAGGCACGAAGATGACTGTCCGAAGTTAGTTAAATTGTCACAACACTTCATTGGATTTCTTATTATCATTGAAAAGGAATGTTGTGTTTTATACCTCATTTGCTTTGCTTTATGAATCTATAAAAAAAAATACAAGAATAAATGAATTCCTTAAAGAAATTAATTAGTATATAATATAAGTAATAATGTTTAAAATTATTATCTTAGAATTAAAAATTCAGTACATATGATATTATGCTATTTTGCTCCTTGAAATTATAAGAATTAACACCACCACCACCACCCTTGTAATTCTTCACCGCTAAAATTCGACTCTTTTGAATTCTT
The DNA here is from genome assembly GCA_029490685.1 of Schizonepeta tenuifolia. Classification (NCBI taxonomy): domain Eukaryota; kingdom Viridiplantae; phylum Streptophyta; class Magnoliopsida; order Lamiales; family Lamiaceae; genus Schizonepeta; species Schizonepeta tenuifolia. Next base: position 33,332,659 of record CM055957.1, on the reverse strand, counting down.
CCCAATTGTAAAAATATCCATTTAATTGCCCTAGTAAAGTCTAACTTATTTATATTATTATATTCTAACTACACATTTAAGTGGAGCCCAATTTTTCATCCTAACTACATTTACATTATTATACTATTTGTAAACAGTATACATACATACATGGCCAGAAAAATTGAAAACATGAGGGGGCTGTCGGCCCCACCTGCCACCCCCCTCGCTCCGTCTCTGACTGTAAAAATGGAAATAATCACATTTCCTCCCTAGGGTTAATGCTTCCCAATTAGGGTATATTACCATTTTCAAAACCTATATTACCATTTTTAGCGCGTGTGGTTGGCCACAGTGTGTCCGAATATCATTACTCGTAAATAAATAATCCAAAAACATAAGCCCAAGGAATTATAATATAAACCGTGTGAAATAAAGAGCAAATCCAACAAAGTATAAATAAACACAGGAAAAAATTGAATCGGAAAAAGGAAAATATAAAATATAAAAATGTATAAACAAAACAAAAATTAGTAGTAATCTAATTGGTGTATTATGAAATCCAATTTGAAAACATTGCCCAGAGTTTGTTCGTTTCGCGTCCTTTTTTGTTTTGTTTTGTTTTGTTTTGTTTTATATATATATATATATATATATATATATATATATATATATATTCTAAACAGTATAATAACAGTTGTTTTACGTACAATCTAATGCATTTAAGCCTAAAATCATTTACCAAAAATCTAAGAAAATAAAATAATTATCTATACTCTATTTTCAGGTGGGCATGATTCTGAAGACCTTATCTTCCGCGATCACTTTTTCAGGACGAATCAAGTAAAAAGAAACCCAGAACAAAGCAACTAGGCAATAATTGTACTATGTATAACATCAAAGTATTTTTCCTTAAAAACAATATAAGGATTTCTGGCATGTCCCCAAGATTTAATTAGCATGATATGGCTATGTTACCAAGAATATTTACTACCTTATGATTTATGCACATTTAGTTCAATTTGAGCTATTTGTAATACCGGTTCATTAATTTTTGAGCAAGCTCGTTATTAATTAGATGCGTGAGCTAGCACGCAAGAAGATAATGAAAATACAGTTTGATGTTCACATAATTTTAAATTAATTCTATTTTTCAATTTACAACCCTAATGTTTTTGCAGTTAATATATAATTAAAGTTTCCCACAGTGTTAACCACACATGAAGTGGTGAAAAGAGAGAGTGAAAATCTTTTGCAGGTAATAAAATCTTGATGAAATCGGAAAGGTCTGAATCAAATTTCATTGCCACAATATCAAGAAAAAACAACCATATCAGACAAAATGTCTTATAGTTTATTATATATAGCAATAAATATTTATTACAATGGGTGGAGAGTAAAAAACTTAAAAGAGTACAACTCTTTTGGCTGCAATTAAATTATTGTACTGTTTTCAGGTGGACAGCTATAAGTTCTTGGAATATTGTCGACTATATAAAACAATACATACAACATTATATCCACTGCACGCTACAAGATCATACATTGATCAAAATAGATGATGACGCAATTACTATTTACTACACTACTCAACTCAAATAAATAATCTTTTCCATATTTATATATCTACAAGAGAAAATTAATGTGTAATATTCAGACACACAAATTGCTATATTAATTGATCAAAATATACAAGTTCTATGCAAGATGTATATGATACATGTATTATGATAGTGTAGTTTCCAATGAACACGCATTAACACTATCATCAGTGCACGTCACGTGTATATACAATCTTAAATTGGATGTTTGAAGCAATGGTTATTAAAGTTATTAATTAATAGAGATAATATAGCAACCTATCTCGCATTATACTTGATTCAAAATCATGTCAATATAGGAGCATAATTTATAGACCTAAAGTGTAAATTTTAATTAATTAAGGTGATGCTAGCTAGTGTATACCTAACCTGAATATTTTGGAATTTTTTGAACAGATATTTTGTGTACATGCTTGTTTTCGAAGGGAAAGTAAGCCAATGAAAAAGGAAATATCCAATCCCAAAAAAGCAACCCATGTGAGGAACAGCTGATTAGCTGAGTTAAATATACACCAAAGAAGTAAGCTCCTACCCCTATACCTTATAAACAAATAGAATTCCCATACATTTTATATAATAATATCTACAAATTAAGTTTCTTGTTGTGTTGACCCTATATAATTACAACACCAACAACACGCTATTCTTCAATTATGATCCAATTATAAACAAGATTTAGATGATTAATTATATAGTATATGATAAATAACCAAATTGATAAAACTTTTCTTCAAGTGGGCAACGCACTCATATCGCACGCACGCGTTAAAGTAGAGATTATCTCCAACTCTATATAAGTCGAGATTAAATCATCTCGTCTTGTTTTGTAATTAATTTTTTTATGGAAGAATTATAAAACTCATCTTACGATACGACACCAATTATGGACCATATAGTCTAGTAAAAATCTTGCTAGTACCACTCCTCTCATTTGTGGTTCCTAAACATATATACAAATTCTTGAGATTTTGCAACTTTAATTTATAGGCCAACTGGCACTACAACCCCTTTTTGGAGAGCCTATAAAACAGCAGCATTTCCACCTCTTCTCCTCTATCCCTAATTATTATACATCCTCAAAATTCTTCAGTTGAGTCTTACATTCTACATTTGACACTTTTAAAAAAATATACATACTATATTTTTCCCAAGTTTAAACGAAAAGAAAAAAAGAAAAATCGGTCTCCATGAACAGAAAGTGGAGTGCTAAGGAGAACAAAGATTTCGAGAAGGCGTTGGCAGAGTTCGAACATGAGACACCGGAGCGGTGGGCCAAGGTGGCCAATGCTGTGGGCAGCCGCACGGAGGAGGAGGTGAAGGCCCACTATCAGATCCTTCTCGAGGATATTAGACGCATTGAGACTGGTAGAGTGCCCTTCCCCAACTATACTAACACCCGCAGTCGCACTGGCCGGGCCGCCGCCGCCGTCACAGACGATGTAGAGGACTCAAGGTAGTATGTAGTATATATTATATTCTCTCTCTCTCTCTCTCTCTCTCTCTCTCTCTCGCCTGCATAACTTACGTACTCCACATAACTTACATCTGCATGAGATGTGAGTCGCTTTGAATTTTCTCTTTTAATTAATTAACATCCATAATAATAATAATAATAATAATAATAATAATAATAATAATCATAATCATAATCATAATCATAATCATAATCATAATCATAATCATAATCATAAATAAATTTGCACCATATGTAAATAACTTTACGTTATAAATGCACTATATTGTTTAGTTAATTGTGCATAAATCGTAATTAGGTATATATTTGGTCGAAATTATTTGTGCACTAAAAGCGCGAGATGAGTCAATTGTCAAAAGGGCGAATGACGTTTAATCTCATTTTAAATCAGTTTTCACTTTATGGTAGCATTTGTTTTTTAGCCAAATTTAGGCAAGTTAGACGCAACTACCGAAAAACCCCTCCTAACTCTTCCTAATGCAAATGCATGATGATTGATGTCCAAACAAGTAACTGAACATGGAAAATAAATTTAATTTGGTAGAATTGCTAGATATTAGTAATTTATTTCACTCAACCATGCATATAATTAAGTGCTAGGACGCGTACATATGATTGACACACTTATCTAGCACTCACTATTATTATTATTATTATTATTATTATTATTATTATTATTATTATTATTATTATTATTATTATTATTATTATTATTATTATTATTTCACGAAACGAAGACGTTGGTTCTTTAATTCCATAAAGTATATACATATGAAACCAAAAGAGATGATTTTTCTACTCATTCCATTCATGTACTTAATATTACGTGCATGTAACTTAATTATCATTTATATTTTTTATACCTATATGTATATATATATTTTGTGAAGTTGAAGTGACATTTGACCATATGACATATTTGGCATGCAGGAGGAGAAACTGAAGCCGCATTGGGTCGGACGTCATCGTGCTGGCATGTGAAACAATTAATTAATTAGTAATATAATACTTATGTACTCTAATGATGTAATGCATGTAGCAACGTAGTATCTAGTATGAATGGTGATTCTCCAGGCATTGGTCAACTAGCTTGTATTTTATGTACTCCCTCCGTCCCGTTCAATTTGTCCCATTTAGAATTAATATGGAGATTAAGAATAAGAATATTAGAGGATAAAGATTATGCTTCTATAGTGAATAAAGTGATATAAAATAATTTTTAAATAATAAAGTGATATAAAGTATTTTGAAGTGACATAAAATGATATAAAGTGATTTTGAAGTGATATAAAGTGAATAAAGTAATTTCTTACTTATTTCCTTAAAAGAAAGTAGGACAAGTTGAACGGGACCTCCAAAATGACAAAATATGACAAGTTGAACTAGACGGGAAGAATACTAATTTATTAGTTATATGTTTCAAGTTGCCTATGTAATGTATATCTTCCTCTCTAATTAAAGTTATTCTAGATCTATGTTGACATTTTAAGAGAAAGCATTTGAATTTCTAATCCGACGCTCCATCTTGTTAATTAGTTGTCTACTCCTTAATTTTATTTACATTTGATATCCAGTGTGTTTTAATTTGGTCAAGTGTCGCATTGTGCGTGTGTATCACGACATTACTAGAATATTCTTTATTAAAATTAATAAGAATCTTTTTTCGAAGAATCTGCTCGATGAGATAAAAGTAAAATTGTGGTCTTGGTTAACGGCGTCAGATTTGAAGTTGATATCTTTTACTTTATTTAGTTGGTTTTTAGAATCAAGAATTTGTATTAGAAGTTAACTATGTTTTCAAGTTGTTGTAACTTTAATCTTTGTCTTAGAATTGGAGTACCTCTTATACTCCAATTTTTCATTTATATAAGTTGATTTTTACTGATTAAAAAAATAAGAAATTTTTTTCTTATTTATAACCCTTTAGGCAACATATTGTTTACATCATATCCTCTATTGCATTTTTATATAACATTTTTCCATTATACCCTAAATCATAAATCGTTAGTCATATCATGTGTCGTTCCCCTATTAATACAACTAAAATGTTACATACAATAAATAATTCGATTTGAGATTGCTAAGTAGTTGGAAGATTTAGCGGGAATCAAGATAGATATATATTGGTCTTAGTGACGGGCCTTTTAACATCGCTCTTCTTGTTCCGCTGTGAAAAGTCTTTTTGTTGTGTTGTCAAATCGGAGCTCCAACCCTAATACCCATGACCCATAATGAGTGTGTGTATGTGTTGGGAAATTTAAGTAAAGTTTTGATTGATTCCAAAACCAACTGACCCCAACCGAGTAGATGTTGCCAGATCCTAATGTTAGTAGTTAGGCTCGCTGTTTGAGCAATGTTGAGATTTTATCTTTACAGGTCTCCAGCTGAAGACGACAACAAGGCTTCACTCGGATAGAACATCAGTTGTAAGAATGACAACTGAGCGTTCAAAGGGGAAGATGTAAGAGAACATCAGATGGAAGAAAGTCATCTGAGCGTTCGAGCCGACTGATCAGATTCAGAACACAAGAAAGACAACTGAGCGTTCAAGAGATAGAACATCAGTTACGAGAAAGACAACTGAGCGTTCAAGATGGAACATCAGTTGCAGGACTCGAACTGATAAGATCGACAACATGAAATTCAAGGCAGCTGAGAGTTCAACTGTTCCTATTCAGACAGAAGGTCAGATGAAGATATCGATCAGATGGAACATCAGCTGAAGACCACTCAGATGAAGACCAAAACTTCTCAACCAACTAAACAAGGTTGGAAGTCAAAGGTTGAAGATTTGAATTTTAAAAAGGAAGTCACGTGAAGGTTTAACGGTCTGTCATTACCTCATTTGGCCCAACACAAGGCTGTCTCAGATGGAAAGCAGAAGTTCACAGTTGCCAAATCCGGAAAGTCTGCAGAGATGAGAGATAAGCCATCGCTTTCACAGAACAGAGATCAACGGCTCTTCCAACGGCTAGTTGATTCTCTCCGCCTATAAATAGAGGCCTTCATCCATTCACCAAGACTAAGAAGACATACAAGTGCGAGAAGAGACTAAAGAGCGAAAGAAAGAACGAAAAACTGCACTCAAGCCAAACTGCTTTTATTCTCTAAGAACATCACTAGTTGAGAGTTCATAGAGTATTAGATTCTGTCTTGGTGTTTTTAGGTCTTAGTTTGAGTCATCTTTTGTTCAAGCTTATATTCTAGCTCACTTATTGTTCGAGCTAGTAGTTGGAAAAACCCACCCGTTTACACATCCTCTCAAAAGGATTGTTAGGACCCTACTCTTCCCGTAATTGAGTAGATAGGTTGATAAGTACCCGTAAACTTATCTGTAAGGTTGATAAGTACCCGTAAACTTATCTTAACGGTTGCAAAGCCCGCGTAAGCTTTGTGGTTTTTGTCCAGAAGAACTTGGATTGAGTTGTGTGGACTCACAACTCCCCGTGGACGTAGGAGTTCTCTCCGAACCACGTAAATCTTTGTGTGTCTATGTTTATTATTTAGTTATTTATTGCATTTCCAACTGACCGACTAACCAGCACTCAAACTGCATTTTTACATTCTCAACTGATTTGGTTATTGACCGACCTTGCATATCTGAGCGTGAGTTATATTTTACGAGTTGTTATTTCCACCAGATTCCGCACAACACTACACTTCCAGCTGAGTATCCTTACTTAGTTGTAATTCCAGCTGAGTCCTTTTACTCGGTTGTGATAATTTTTAGGGGGTTGTTTTTAAATTTCTTAACTGGTGTATCTCCCCCCCCATACACCAGAACTCGTATCGGGAGCATCAAGTGGTATCAGAGCAGTGGTTCAAAAGACTGTTGTCTCTATTTCACGAGGTGTGAATCGAGGTGTTTTTATTCAGTGGTCAACTGAACAGATCTTTTTCACGCTAGTGCATATCTGTTTGCATCTGTCTTTTGTTTGTGTGTGCAGATGGATGTTAAGGACAAGATCGTTGTCATGTTCTCGGTTGTGAACTATACATCTTGGAAAACTCGAATGAAGAAGATTCTACTGTCAAAGCATCATCGAATGCAATGATCTCATCCGGACCGATCACCATCATGGAGAAAGTCATTCGCACTCCTACAAATCCCAACGATGGGGATGCAACTAAGGTGATGGTTGAGAAAAAGCCAGAAGATTTCACTCCAGAGGAAGCTAAAGTGAGCCAGCTGGATATCTGGGCTCAGAGCACTATCATGTCCACAGTTGGACAAGACTATCTTCCTTGGATAGAAGAGTGCGACACCGCTAAGGAGATGTGGGACATTTTGGCATCTCTTAGCGAAGGGAGTGACGAAACCAAGGAGAACAAATTCTCCCATGCTTGTCAAGATTTTGACAACTTCTGTCTAAGAGCTGATGAAATCATTGATCAGTTAGAGCTTCGGTTCATGGATATCATCCGAAGGATTCAGTCTATCCGAAGAGGAAAATATACTTTGAGATAGATCAACCTCAAAGTATTACAAGCCCTACCAGCTGAGTGGGATACCTTCACCAACATCCATGAGAGCCGAGCTGATCTAGGAGAGATGGGAACAGACAGACTGTTCTCAATCCTGAAAGGAAATGAGTACAAGGTGAACCGACGAAGATCAACTCAGTCCTCGGGACAGTCGACTCGACATAAGGATGTTGGTTCAGCAACAAAGACAGTAGCACTTCGAGCTGACTACTCCAAGCCGCGAACATTAAGGGCAACAAGATCTGCGGACACAGCTTTGAAGGAGCCAACCAGAGAAGAGCTGCAACAGAGTATAGCCGCCCTGTCAAAGAAGCTAGCTGACATGGATACTCGGTTCGGAAAATATAAGCGATTCTACAAATCCAACCGAACTCGAGATAACTCAAAGCCTGTGACCAACAGTTGCTTTGAATGCGGCAAAGAGGGACACTTCAAAGCAGATTGTCCAGATCTTTCGAAGAAAGAAAGAGAAGCGTTGAGGGCCAAGCAAAGTGCAAAGAACAAGGCCATGGTTACAGAAGAAGCAGCTGACGACATGGACATCTTCACCGACATTGAAGATGAGGATGAGCTGACTTCCACCAACAACGCTATCGGTCAGGATCAATGCCTCATGGCATTTGGAACCGACCAGGATGACGCTGAGGTACATTCTAGTCCTGCTAATTTAAATTTTTCAAATGTTACTAACATGCAGGAAACAATAGGGGAAGAGTTGGAACCCTCTTGGGGTGACTTCCTGGAACTCAGTGAGGAATTGCATCATCAATCGGTTGAATTTAAGAGTCTTCAAGATCAGTTTGCCAGACTTGAAGAATCCTTAACCAAAAAGGACGATCTGATTAAAAGTCAAACCGAAGAGATTGACAATCTCAAAAATCAACTGAACGAGGCCAACCGAACTAAGGCTCCAACCGATGAGGAGTTGAAGGAGCAGATCAAGGAGCAGCATGATCAGTTGAACCAGCAAGAGGCACAGATTGACCAGTTGATGAAGAAGTCAGACGCACAGACCGAGCATATAACTGTTCTCCTCAAAGAGTTGCAAACTGAGAAGGACAACCTGATAAAGCTATATCAATCATTTAAAATCATCGAGAATCTTATCAGTCATCAAAGACAAATGGATGACGTGTCTGGACTCGGTTACGACATGGTCAAGGACTCTGGAATCCCACCCGCAACCTTTGTCAAGGCTGTGGAGGTCACGATTGCCAAACCAGATCCGGTTGAGTCTGCAACTCCCCAAATTAATCCAACCTCCACGTCACAGCAAGCACAACCAGCTAAGGAAATTGCAGCTGACAAAGTAAAAGGAGCTGTGGTTGGAGAACTGAAGAATTCATCAGTTGGGACTACAACCGAGGGGGAATGTTCCAAGACTCAGAAGAGGAATCAGAGGCGTCGGAGATACAATCAGAACCGACCTCAGAACCGACATCAGAACCGACCTCTGAACCGACCTCAGAACCGATCTCAGAAGAGATGGAATCAACCGAATCAACAGGGATTCAACCATCAGAATCAACATTGGTTCCATTATCAGAACAACCAGAGGTTCAATCAGAGTCAACAAATGTGGAACAGTTCCAACAGCTGGAGATATTCATGCCAGAACATGAATCAACAATAGGGCATGAACAGCTGTCGTCGACAGTCAGGAAAATAGAATCAGACTCAGCCACACAGATTCCAAAATGGCGTCCGACCTCATCGACAAAACCAACAGGATAAGAATCGCCATCAAAATAGGGGGAAAGCCTCTCCTCCGAAAGCCCACAATGGGAGAAATCCATCTCCTCCCAAGAAACAGAACATCACTACTAACAACAAGCCTAAGGATAACCGAGGTGTTGTTATAGTTGATGGAGAAGGAAAAGTGATTTGGAATGATAAATCTATCCGAGTATACAGGGAAAAACGACCCACAGTTCAAGGGGGAACTGGTTCTAACCCTCCAAGACCCAACTAAAATTGGGGACCTAAGCGTGTTTCTCTGTGCAGGAGTAGAAGAAACAGCTGAGGAAGAATAAAGCATCACACACCGGGTGGATATGGATAGTGGATGCTCGAAACACATGACAAATCTGAAGGATTTGCTTGGAAGTTTCGTGGAGAAGGAAGGACCATCAGTTACCTTTGGTGACAACTCAAAAGGTCACACCAAAGGCTACGGTACCCTTGAAACCAATCATGTATCTATTTCTAATGTTTCTTATGTTGATGGATTGAAGCATAACTTGCTCTCCATCAACCAATTCTGTGATAATAGTTTCTCTGTCAAGTTTGATGCACAGGGTTGCAGGGTTAAAAATGTTGAAACAAAGCAGGTCATATTGTTGGGAAATCGATCCCTAACCGAGAATGTCTACTATGCAGATTGGAACAATAGTCCTCCTGAAACATGTCTGTTATCGAAGAGCAGTTCAGATGTGAGCTGGCTGTGGCACAAAAGGCTCAACCATCTGAATTTCAAGACTATGAACCGACTTGCAAGACAGGAACATGCAAAGGGCATTCCAAACCGAGTGTTTTCAACAACATATATCTGCAGTGCATGTCAGTTGGGAAAGCTTGCTAGATCCTCCTTTCAGTTGAAAACAACTCCTTCAACCGACCGAGTATTACAGCTGATCCATATGGATCTCTTCGGGCCAGTTATACCAAAAAGCATGAATGGTAACGAGTATACTCTTGTTGTTACTGATGATTTCTCTAGGTACACGTGGACCATTTTCATGCGTCACAAGAGTGAAACCCGAGATGAGCTACCCAAGCTGATGGATCGGATATCGAACCAACAAGAGATGAAAATCATTTCCATCCGATCAGTAGTGTATCAACCACAATTTTCCGGCAAATTATGTCCGACGTGGCACGCCGTCAAACTGAATGTAGATTTACATTCAGTTTACTAACCAACTGACTTTGCATACAAACAACTTTATAAACTGCACTAAGTATTTGAGAGCTTGACCTTCCCTAAAAGATTTCAGTTTAAATAACGAGTTTAATTTCCACCAACTTCCGCATTACAAAACTCTTTTAAACCTCATTCAGTGTCACACAATTGACCATCAGTCCTAGAAGTCAACTGTGCACCTGACTATGCGACAACTCCGACTGACTTCCTCAGTTGTTGAGCTCATGAACTGAGCAGTTCAATTAAAGAAAAAGGTTTTAAGTTAAAACTCGCTACTGGTGTATACCCTCCCCACACTAGTTACTCGTTATCGGGACCATCAAGTGGTATCAGAGCAGTGATTTAAAAGACTGCTGACTCTGTTTAACTAGGTGTGAGGCGAGATTTTTCAGTGGTCAATTGACCAGATCTTTGAAAATCTCATTAGTGCATTCTGCTGCATATTGCTTGTTTTTGCTCTTTGTTGGTGTGCAGGAATCATGAACCCGACGTTGTTTGAAAGCTTACTGGAGTTCACAATAGAGGATCACTCCACATGGAAGTTTCGACTGAAGATGGCACTAACCGCCAGATAGCACAGGATGTGGGACACCATCACAGATGGTCTTATCAAAGTGACACAATCAGTCACAATTCCCTCCACTGCTCCAGGAGATGGAAAACTGACCACGAAGCTAGAGTTGAAGGATCTTGAAGGATATACCAAGGAAGAAAGACACATAGCTCAGCTTGATGACATCACAAAGAGTGTCATCTCATCCACCGTAGGCAAAGCCTACCTGCCAAAGATTATCTCATGCAACAATGCAAAGAAGTTGGGATGCTTTAGCATCTCTCTGTGAAGGTTCTGATGAGAGATCAAGGAGAAAAGTTCACCCTGGCTTATCAGAAGTACGAGAACTTCGCTCAGGTCGAAGACAAGTCCATCAACAAAATGAAGCTGAGGTTCACAGAGATTTTAATGGACATCAAGAGTATCAAGAAAGACAAATACTCTCAGCGCGAGATGAACTTAAAAGTTCTCTCAGCTCTTGGCGAAGATTGGGCAGTCTACAGAGTTGTCCATCAGAACCGAAGTGACCTCAGTTCGATGAAGATTGAGAAGCTATTCTCCATGCTCAAGGAAAATGAGTATAATATCCTCCATCTGAAGTAAGTCAAGCTTCAAAAGCCAAATACTACCAAGCAAAGCTCAGCGACCAAGCTTGTGGTGCTTCGAGCTGATTCTGATAGATCTAAGTTCGCCGAGCCGATCTTCAGAAAAAGATCGAGGTAATGTCCAAACAACTTGAAGACATAAATGCTAAGCTGGACAGATTTATAAGGGAAAACAAGAGCAGACGGAGCTCTTCGGAAACACCCTCGAAGTCTCAAGATGAAGGATGCTTTGAATGAGGGAAACCAGGATATTTCAGGCATGATCCTCTCCAAGAAGGATCGAGATGCCTTCCGTACAAAGGCCAAGGAGAAGTTCAAGACCATGATCCTTGAGGAAGATGTCAAAGACACCAGCACAAACACTGACTTTGAAGGAGAGAAAACTGACTCTCTAGCAAGTTTCGGAGGACAATTCAAGTGTCTTATGGCACTGCCAGAAAAACTTAACGAAGATATAAATCCATCATGGAATGAGATAGAACAACTAAGCAGAATGTGCGATGCTCAAGCAACTCAGTGCAAGACACTTCAGGCAGAGTTTGATGTGATGAGCAATGAATTAATCATAAAGGATCAAGAAATAGAGAGACTTATAGAGATCAACAGGAAGCTCCATAAATAAGTTGCTTACTCGATGAACAACTAGGTCATAAATCTGACCAACATGACAAGGACACTGGCTGAATGCATCTCTCAGTTGCAAATAGAGCTCAAACTTGCAAATGAGAAGATTGTGTCCCTTCATGCCTCCAGCGCAGCTCTAGAGAGCATGACCAGCAACCAGAGATCTCCTAACTGCGTAGAAGGTCTTGGATATAAGAGATAGACATTGGATCGAAGCCAGGATAGTTCGTCAACCCCAGTCAGTCCGCGACTGAGATGCCTCAAGTCCAACCAGACTCAGTCGACGTTACAGTTCAAGAGACTTCAGTCATTCCACAGACTGCTGAGACTCCTAGGAAGGACAAAGGCGAACAGGTTCAAGGAGATGAACCTAAGGAAGATGAAGCTGGTACATCAAAAGATCCTGAAAGGTCAACAAGAAAGTCCAGACCCTGAGGTCGCAGAGCAAGGGGGAACGGACAGGAAGGACCTTCGCGGCCAACGCGCAATCAGCCCAAGCACATGCCCAACAATAGAGTTCAACATCAGCCACAAAAACATCCGAACTGGGACAACCCGAACTTCTACCATCAAACATACCCAGTTCAACACCAATATTAACAGGTATATCAAGGACATGAAAACTTCAGTGATTAGTATCATGGTCCGAGTTATCTACAGTACAGATATGCACCAGGAGCTAGACTGTTTGGATCCCCTCCCAGACGGTTCTCACCACGAAGAAATCGACCAAGTCAGCCAAGTCGAAACCAAGCTCTTCAGAGACAAGGATATCCACAGAAGAATTGGACTGCTCATGCTCCCAGCCCTACTCAGTTAGCAGTCTATGTGGATGAAGAAGGAAAAGTTATTCGAACTAATCGCACAGTTTGAGTTTATAAGGAAACACCAATCACTAACCTGCAAGGACCTAACTGAGTGTGGGTACCTAAAGTTCTCCTTGTATTTGCTGGATCAGGATGAACTGAGGAAAAGAATAGCTGCGAAGTTAGTGTGGGTCATGGACAGTGGATGCTCCAAGTACATGACACACCACAAGAGTCTTCTTAAAAACATCAAGTTTTGAGATGGATCTATTTTTACTTTTGGTGACAACTCCCAGGGCAAAACAAAAGGGATTGGTACATTCGAAACTGATTCAGTGACGATACAAATATTTCCTTAGTCGATGGATTGAACCATAATTTGTTCTCCATATGCCAATTATGTGATAATGGATTTTATGTGAAGTTTGAAGCACATAAATGAAAGGTGAAAGACATTAAGAACAAGCAAATTTTTTTATACTGTAAAGATCTTTATCAGGTGGTGTATACTACACAAACTGGTCGAGCAGTCCTTCAGAAACTTGCCTAGTGTCCAAGAGTAGCTCAAATTCAAGTTGGCTATGGCACAAAAAACTCAACCACCTCAACTTCAAAGCCATGAATGAGTTAGCTCACCAACAACACGCAGATGGAATATCAGATTTGAAGTTCAGTCCGACGCATCTCTGCAGTGCATGTCAACTAGGAAAGTTGGCTAGAGCATCGTTCTGTCTCAAACTGCTGCCCTCTACGGATTGCGTTCTGCAATTGATCCACATGGATCTTTTCGGTCAGGTCACCCTCAAGAGCATGAGTGGAAATGAATACACTCTTGTAGCTACTGATGATTACTCGAGGTACACATGGGTGATCTTTGTGGCACATAAGAACGAGACGAGAGAAGAGTTGCCAAAGCTAATGGACAAACTAGCAAATCAACAAGGCAAATCCATTGTATCCATCAGATTTAATCGCTAAACTGAGTTCCTAAATGAGACCATCATTGAGTATTGCGAGAAGAATGACATAACTCACCAGACCTCAACAGCAAGGACTCCACACTAAAACAGAGTAGCTGAGAGGAGGAATCGAACGCTGAATGATGCTGCAACATCCATGCTGACAAGCTCAGCCCTGCCAAACAGATTATAGGCTGAGGTAGTCAACACATCGTGTTACACATAGAACCGCTCCATCCTGACTAAGAGACAAGGGAAAACTCCATACAAACTGTGGAGAAACAGGAAGCCTAATCTATCCCATCTTCGAATTTTCGGTTCTAAGTGTTATATTCATAACAATGGGAAAGCTCAGTTGAAAACTTTCGAGCCTAAAGCTGTCAGAGGCATATTCTTAGGATATGCTGCAAAGATTAAAGCTTATAGAGTTTCAACAACAGCTCCAAAGTTGTGGAGATAATATCTCATGTTAGTTTTGATGAGTCTACTTTTGAGTGCAGGGAACAGGCTAAAGTGTAGGCCACTGAAGAAAATTTGACCACACAGACAGCTCAATCGAGATCTCAGGCCCAACGACTGAAGAATTTCGTTGAGCCTCTTATTTGGTCAACTGAAGAAGAAGAAGTCTACTCCTTAGAAGATGAGACTGAAGACCCTGTTTCAAATCAATGGGGAACTTCAGATCCACACAGTCAGGTGTCAACTCTAACTAATACACTGACTGTGCCTACAGCTGACAGTCAACGCAGTCCAGGACCTCTCAGTCCGAGGCAAGTTGATTCCCCACCTCGACCTCCTACTTCAACTGAGGTTCGACCAACACCAGAAGACAGACCGCCAAGTCCAGCGCGTCAAGGATCTCCAAATAGACAAGAATATTCCATCACACTGCTAGAAGCTACTAAAAGAGCAAGGAAGAACAAAAGATGGTATGAGGATCATATCAGATAAGCAGTGATAGGAAATCTTGAAGTAGGAGTTAGAACAAGAAGATTGACGCAAGTTGTTGATACCATAGCTGAAGCCCCAACTCACTCCACTCAGTTCGGAGAGCAAGCTGATGAAGAACCAACTGCACTTGCTCAATACACTGTTGAACTTGAAGTGCTCGAGAAATTTGAGCAAGCTGGAGACATAGCCATGATAACTTGCTATGCAGCTGATGTTCCTGAATCTAAAGATATCCTAGAAGCTTTAGGTTGCATCCACTAGACTCAGGCTAAGAAAGACGAGTTGAACGAGTTCCTCAGAAACTGCATTTAGGAACTTGTTGAAAGACCCTCAGAAGTGAAGGTGATTGGTCTGAAGTAGATATTCAAGAACAAGAGATACGTTGTTGGATACATAGTCAGAAAACAAGACTAGATTGGTAGCTCAAGGATACTGCTAACAATAAGTGGTCGACTTTGATGACTCTGATGAACCCATATTTGTGTCCATTTTTCGTGCCTTTTTGTTGTGTCTTTTGTGTCTTTTTCGAGTCGTTTCGTGTCTGGGAGGGCACAAGTTGAAGGAAGTGGGTGCAGAGCAGAACAAGTGCGATTATGAGCATAATCTGGTGAAAAACTACTTTTCTGGCATTGGGCAACGATACCATGCAATATGGGCATAGGGCTGAAGTCTTGAGCAAGTTACAAGTGACGGAGTACCTCCCCATATTATTTTGGCCAAAGCAACAAAGTACCCAAAATTGTGCGCGCTATGGGCAAGACTGACACAACCATGACCAAGACAAAAAGAATGTGGGCCGTGGGCAGCAGACGTTACTTCATCTCCAAGGAAGAAGACGGGGTAGGAAACTTCCATCCTTATCATGAAAAGTCCGATCAAAGTCTAATCCATCTAGGAGAAGGAAAGTTGTTAAAATCTATCCCAACAAGGAAAGGAGGCCTAATAAAGGAAGAAGTTCAAGCCCATAAGGAAACAGACTTCAACCTTAATTCATGCATATATATATGGCTGCATTCTCTTTTGTAATCAATCTTTTTCATCACCATTTATAATTATTTTAGTTTAGCTTTTCGTTCTACAAATTTATTTCGAGTTTTGGAAGGAGTAGATAGGTCTTACGGGCAACACCCTTTATTTTTCTGTACTACTTTCTGCTGACCATCGTGGCCAAGATGTTTTCTGTTTTGCTAGAGAACAGTTTATACTTCACATTTAATTCCAAGTATGTTTTCCTTTATATCTTTTGCGTTGATTTTAATTTATATTATGTTTAGCTAAATTCCTAAGCCTGGATTGGTGAGATAGAGCATAAACCGAAACACTCGTGAGGTCTAATTTGAGTTAAATACTTGCATGTTTTTATTCCCGAAATACTAGGTTTGTTGACCAATGCTTTTATTGAACTTGAGTAGTTAATAGACCGTTAATTTCTTGGGCAAGATAAAAGTACAAATAGAAATCAGGAGTTCACAGTCTCTAGTGCCTGAAAAGTATAACGAATATTGGAGAGCAGTCGATGTCTTGGGCATCTCTTGGCTGATTTGGGTCTAAACGTTCCTAAAGCTTCTTGGGTAAGATAGTTGCTGAAGAGTCTTCGTGGTTGTCTTGACCAGGGAAGGGGTTTTGTCTAGAGTGTCTCTGGCATAATCTAAGTTAAAAGCATAGATGAAAAGTAGAGTATTCTAGTCGTGACTTTGTGACCATAGGGCTAGAATTAATCTATTTAGAAACCAAATAGTAATTGCATGTGACCAAAATCTTTGCACCAATAACCGAGTGAGTGTTTATGTTCAATGATTAGATCCCAATCCAGGTATCTTTTATTATTGATCAAGTTCTTGTTTAGTTTTTAGTGTTAATTTTCAATACTTGTTGACCAAGACGAGTGCAGTCTAGACCAAAACCCAATTTTGCAACACCGGTTACGTGGAAGAGATACTACACCATTTTCCTTGGCAATACGATAGTTTTCTCTTCAAGTAGAGAGCTTTGATCAAGACGATTCTTATTCTGAAAAAGAGAGTGAAGGATCTGAACAAAAAGAGATAGCGGAGAAGACCATAAGGGAGATCATGTTCCCTGAAGATAAAGGCATCAAGCCCTCGAGTATCAAGCTGTCCGAGATCACCGGAAATTGGGAGCTTAAACACTCATTGATCCAGATCTTGCCCAAGTTCAGCAATCATCCAGGGGAAGATCCTCAAACTCACCTTCAAAATTTTTAGATGGCATGCAGCACTATCTGGGTCAACAACCCTCACGAGAATTTGAGGATTATGTAAGGTTGCTCATGTTCCCCTTTTCGCTACTTGATGGAGCACGTGAGTGGCTTTATACCTTTCCCGAGGGAAGTGTGGATACATGGTAGAAATTTCAGCAGGCTTTCTTCGATAAATATTTTCTTGTTGGTCGTATCTGAAGCGTAATGAATGCAATTTCTTCAGTCAAGATGGGAGCTAATGAGTCGCTATATGAGTACTACGAGAGGTTTAAGAAGATGTTGTCACGTTGCCCTCAACATCGGATTGAGGAGATCAATCTTGTTGAATATTTCATGCGTGGATTATGAGCATCAGAAAGAAAGTGGATCATAGCTGCTTGTGGAGGAGGAATTATTGATCAATCACCAGCAGAAGTGTTCAAGAAAATAGCTACCATGGCCGAGCATTCGAGAGATAAAGATGGCATTCGTAGGGGGAGTTCTCATGACCATGGTGGATACAAAGATGCTCTGGTCAATACTATGAAAGAGTTCATAGCGAAAATGGATGATAGAATGGAGGCCATAAGCAAAAAGGTGGACAGAAAAGAAGAAGTCAAGTCGATGGGGCAAAATCAGCAAGGTGGCCATGGGCAACAAAGATTCGATTTTGGGCAAAACAAAAACTTCGGGTACCACCAGAATGAGAATATGAGATATGGCAACAACCATTACCAAGTGCCACCTCTATATCAACAACCTCATCAACCTGCCCAACAACATTAGCCATATGTTCCTCCCCATCATGACCAGAACAGAGGAGAATTCATGAGGGACAACATGGATCACTTTCGGAAAGATATTGAGAACTTTCAAATGGAAAGTCGAGGCACATCTTACAACCTTCAAGCTCAACTAACTCAAGTTACTCAAACATTATCTAAGCTTGTTGAAAAGAAGAGCAGGCGACTTCCTGCCCAAGGGGAGATCAATAAGGAGCAGGTCAATGTTGCGACCATGAGGAGTGAATGGACATTACCTGAACCAGAGCCCAAGGCACCACCCAAGGAAACCATTGACAGAATTGCCCAAGAGAATCAAAAGCTAAGTAAAGAATTTGAGTGTTTCCAGACCGAGACCAGGGACAACATGGACAACATCAGTGCTCAACTATCACATATCTTCTAAGCCATAACAAAGTTGGTGGAAGATAAAAATGAGAAACTTCCTGGTCAAGTTGAGATTAATCGGGTGCCAACGAAAGAAAAAGTGGAAATTGAGGAAGTGAGCATGGGTTCAGCTGATGCAGAGGAATTATATGATAAACTTAAGGCCAAAAGAGATGCCGCCATCTTGGCCAAGAAGAATCCTGTCTTTAGTTTAAAGAAGAATGGAGAGTTGTTCGAGTCTTTGAAAGCTGAAAGAGAAGCAATGCTATTGGCCAAGAGGACCAGTTCCAAGTATGCACCTTATCCAAGGAGGCTTGCCCGTGACAGGGAGAAGCAAGAGATGGCCGATATGCTCAGTATTTTTACGAAAGTGGAAATCAACCTTCCTTTGCTCACTACTATAAGGTCCATTCCCAAATGTGCTAAGTTCTTGAGAGAGTTGTGAACTAAGAAGACAAAGTACCCCGACAATGCCAAATTCCATATGGGGGTGAATGTATTGGCCGTAATACATCCAAATTTGCCCATGAAATGCAAGGATCCGGGCATGTTCTCTATACCATGCATAATTGGAAACACGAAAATTCCAAAAGCGATGCTTGATTTGGGCGCCTCCATCAATGTTATGCCCAAGTCAATGTATGATGAGATGATGATCGGACTATTATCCATCACTCGAGTTACGATACAATTGGCGGATTCATCAACAGTATGGCTCGAGGGACTTTTGGAGGACATATTGGTCAAGGTTGGAGACCTCATATTTCCGGCAGACTTTTATGTCTTGGATACAGGCAAAGCCTCGACCGAGGTACCGGTAATGCTCTTGGGACGACCATTCTTGAAGACGGCCAAGACCAAGATTGATTGTGAGACGGGCAAGTTAACATGAGCGGTCGCAGGCAAATTGGTCACTTTTGATGCCTATAACACACATAGGCAATCCCATAATGTTGAGAAGGTCAAGAGCATGGGCACTATTGATGCAACTGTGGAAGATTCTGGGCAATAGATTGGTATTGATGAACCTATTGAAGAAGGCATAACTGAGGACTGTGCCTAAGAAAATAGTTTGAAGATTGCCTGAGCGGTCGACTACTTAAGTGCTGAGGTTGATGGGCAACATAAAATGAAGTTACCTACTTACTTCAAGATGATTAAAAGCATGGATGTTGAGCAATCTGCTCAAGATGATGAATTGGAGATCATCCATGAAGGCGAGAGACCCTTAGGAATGGAGCAGCTAGATTATGCAATGTGGAAGTTGGGTATACAACTGGTCGAGAACGAGAAGAATGAGATGAATGCAAAGGTATTCCAAAAAAGATGGAGAGCATGCATCTATTATCAAAAGAAAAATCCTACAAAGCCTTTGCCCTTCATTGTTAAGATCTTGGCCGAGAAAAATTGTTGTTGCTTTGGATGGAAATTCGGATTGCAAGCATGGCTCTACAGGAAGAAAATGAAGAAAGCTCGCAACCGAATTATCAAGGAAAATAATTCTTACTATGGGCTCGATGCTGGTCAAAAGGAGGTTCTAGATCTCATTGACCATAAGCAATACTGATCAAGGTAACTTGAAGTCGTGCCCACGACGATTAAATGGGGCGCTGACCAGGAGGCAACCTGGTACTTTTTTTAAAAATTTTATGTTTTTTTCTTTTTATTTTTATTTTTTTTTCTTAATTTCTTTTAAGTAATTTTATTTAAGTGCTAACCCTAGGAAGTAATGTTGTTCCTTGCAAGAGGTGTTTTGTTGGTCATGATTGTAGAAATTTAGGGCAACCATGCTCACGTCCACTGTTATGTCCAAAGGAGAAGAAGTTGATGGCAAACACTTTAACATAAAAGGATGAGCTTGGGCAACGAAGCAAGATTTGAATGACATCAGAAGCGAAGGCACTACCACGAGCAAGACCTTCTTGCCCAGAATCATAGACAAGGGGCAAGAGGAAGGCTGCTACCTTTGGACTATAAGGGATCGAAGTCAACAGCTTGGGCCAAGTGAAGAGGCCTTCTTGCTCGGAATCATTGACAGGGGGCAAGAGGAAGGTTGCTACCTCTGAAAAGTAGGACATCGAGGTCAGCAGGCTGTGCTAACTGGAGGAGAATGTTTTTGCATACTATGAGAGCTTGCTTGCTCAACAACGCACCAGAAGAGGGTACAACATGCTTGCAAAAACTTTCTTTCAGAACCATCAGCGATGGGCAGAACGTATACCTGCCTTGCTCGAGTAACAAGGAGTTGCAAACCTTGAGATCTTGACCAGACTGGAAGAAGTTAATGCAACAAATATGGAGACGTTTCAAGCCACTCATTTTGCCCTTAATGCGTACTTTGCCCACAACACATTCAGATGTTTTGCTATACCTTCCTCCTTATTTTGTTTCCTCACTATTTATGTTTAGATTAGTTAATCGTTCATATTTTCGTTTTTATTCTTTGTTAGTCACAACTTCACCCACTTTGCTCAAAACAAAGTGTGTGGGTGGGGTCATTATTATTTGTTTGAGTCTGTTTTATTTTTGTCTTGACCACCACCTTACCCACTTTGTTCAAAGCAAAGTGTGTGGGTGGGGGTCGTTGTGGAGGGCAAAGGGGTACACTATCTTGGGCTAAACACCTGACCCTTGAAGGATACTTTGTATGCCTAAGTATAGAGGTGTTGTTAAAAAAAAAAAAAGAAAAAAAAAAGAAGAAAGAAAAAAAGAAAAAAGAAAAGATAGAGAAGAAGAAGGAAAAAAAAAAAGAAAAAAAATATAATAATAAAAAAGAAAGTCCTAGAAAATAAGTGTGTGCTAAGGTCTGAAGCTATTGGAAAGAGAATGAAAAAACTGGAGCAGACCTTGCCCAGGACCGAGTTCGAATTGACTATAGCTAGTTCCAAATATTTCCTACCTTATGCCTTAAGCCCCATTGTAACCAAATAAAAGTCCTAATGATAAGTGTCTAGATTATGTTTATTGGAGTAGAGAATGTAGAAGGCAGGCAAGCCTATGGAAGGTCAACGTTAATATTGGTAAGAGTGTAAACACTTAGCCCAATACACTTGAGAGACGAGTATTGTGAGGAATATCCTATCTTGCTCATTGATTCTATCTTAACCTATTTGATAGCAATACTTGATTTGTATTTATGATTGCTTGCTTAGACCAATGACCATGATATGCTGAACTTGTGTTGAGTCTGTATTTTAGTTTTGTATTTTTCGTGTTTTGAGTCTTGGGCAAGTTGTCACTACACACTTGAGGACAAGCATGATTAAAGTGTGTGGGTATGATGAACCCATATTTGTGTCCATTTTTCATGCCGTTTTGTTGTGTCTTTTGTGTCTTTGTCAAGTCTTTTCGTGTCTGGGAGGGCACAAGTTGGAGGAAGTGGGTGCAGGGCAGAACAAGTGCGATTGTGAGCATAACCTGGTGAAAACTGCTTTTCTGGCATTGGGCAATGATACCATGCAATATGGGCATAGGGCTGAAGTCTGTAGCTGGGAATGAAAAGGCATATCTTGAGCAAGTTACAAGTGGCGGAGTACCTCCTCATATCATTTTGGCCAAAGCAGCAGAGTACCCAAAATTGTGCACGTCATGGGCAAGACTGACACAGCCGTGATCAAGACAGAAGGAATGTGGGTCGTGGGCAGCGGACGTTACTTCATCTCCAAGGAAGAAGATGAGGAAGGAAACTTCCATCCTTATCATGAAGAGTTGTGTCAAAGTCTAATCCATCTAGAAGAAGGAAAGTTGTTCATCCCAACAAGGAAATGAGGCCTAACAAGGGAAGAAGTTCAAGCCCATAAGGAAACTGACTTCAATCCTAATTAATGCCTATATATATAGCAGCATTCTCTTTTGCAATCAATCTTTTTCATCACCCTTTATCATTATTTTGGTTTAGCTTTTCGTTCTGCAAATTTATTTCGAGTTTTGGAAGGAGTAGATAGGTCCTACGGGCAACACCCTTTATTTTTCTGCACTACTTTCTGCTGGCCATTGTGGCCAAGACATTTTCTGTTTTGCTGGAGAACAGTTTATGTTTTAAATTTAATTCCAAAGTATGTTTTCCTTTATATCTTTTGCGTTGATTTCAATTTATATTATGTCTAGCTAAATCCCTAAGCCTGGATTAGTGAGATAATTTGAGCAAAAATCGAAACATTCGTGAGGTCTAATTTGAGTTAAATACTTGCATGTTTTTATTCCTAAAATACTAGGTTTGTTGACCAATGCTTTTTTATTGAACTTGAGTAGTTAATAGGCCGTTAATTGCTTGAGCAAGATAAAAGTACAAATAGAAATCAAGAGTTCACATAGAGAGTCTCTTATGCCTGAAAAGTATAACGAATATTGGAGAGCAGTCGATGTCTTGGGCATCTCTTGGCGATTTGGGTCTAAATGTTCCTAAAGCTTCTTGGGCAAGATAGTTACTGAAGAGTCTTCGTGGTTGTCTTGATCAGGGAAGGGGTTTTGTCTAAATTGTTTATGGCATAATTTAAGTTAAAGCATAGGTTAAGAGTAGAGTATTCTAGTCGTGACATCGTGACCATAGGGCTAGAATTTATCTATTTGGAAACCAAATAGTTATTGCATGTGACCAAAATCTTTACACCAATGACCGAGTGAGTGTTTATGTTCAATGATTCGATCCCAATCCAGGTATCTTTTATTATTGATCAAGTTCTTGTTTAGTTTTTAGTGTTAGTTTTCAGTACTTGTTGACCAAGATGATTGCAGTCCAGACCAAAATCCAATTTTGCAACACCGGTTACGTGGAAGAGAGACTACACCATTTCCTTTGGGTTCGACCCTACTTACCGCTGGCTACCGCCTACTGTGGGCATAGGAGTTATAAATTTTATTTATGTCAAGTGCAAACGACAGCTTCGTCAGACTCCTTCGCACCAATTACTCGTCTTGAAGCAATTTAGATTTTCCTAGCCTATGCCACCTACCACAAGTTCAAAGTATATCAAATGGATGTAAAGTGTGCATTTGTCAATAGCGATATCAAAGAAGATGTGTATGTAGAACAACCTCCAGATTTCGAGACCAGTGATGGTTGAATCTACAAGCTGAAGAATGCCATCTACGGACTGAAACAAGCTCCGTGTGCATGGTACGACACCCTGTGTGCCTTTCTCTTAGAGTCTGGATTTATCTGAGGTTCAGTCAACAAAACTCTTTCACCATCAAAGTTGGAGAAGACATCCTGGTGGTGCAAATCTACATTGATGACATCATTTTTGGATCTAAGTCCGAAGAACTATGCAAGAAATTCTCTCAGCTTATGAAGGACAAGTTCGAAATGTTTATGATGGGAGAAATGGATTATTTTCTTGGGCTACAAATCAAGTAGTCTCTAGAAGGAATCTTCATTATTCAATCCAAGTACACCAAAGAATTGATCCGCAAGTTCGGAATGGACATAAGCAGGACAACAAAGATCCCGAAGAACACAAACTGGAAGATTGAACCTAGTTAAGAGGGAAAGCCAGTCAATGCGAAGAAATATAGAGGGATCATCGGTTTGCTGCTCTATCTGACTGCAAGTCAGCCAGACATCTTCTACGCAGTTGAAGTCTGTGCAAGATTCCAAGTTGAGCCTTGAGAAGCTCATATGCAAGCAGCGAAGAATATCATCAAGTACCTAAAAGGCATAGTTCACATGGGATTGTGGTACCCGACTAATGATAACATTGAACTGACTGGCTACTCAAATGCAGACCTAGTTGGAGACAGAGTTGATAGGAAGTCAACTTCAGGATATTGTCAATTTCTGGGAAGTAAGTTAGTCTCTTGGTTCTCGAAGAAGTAGGTGTGTGTCGCTACTTCCACGACTGAATCGAAGTACATGGCAGCAGGCAGTTGCTGCATGCAAATTCTCTGGCTGAAGTAGCAGCTTAGAGACTATGTAGTGGAGACAGGCCAAGTACCATTCTTCTGTGACAGCTCAAGTTCTATAGCAATTACGTTGAACCCAGTTCATCATTCGAGGACAAAGTACATCGACATCAGGCATCACTTCATACGTGATCATGTCGAAAAGAAGGATGTCATTGTTGAGAAAATTCATATTGACATTCAGCGAGCTGATATCTTCACAAAAGCCTTAGTGGAGTCGCGATTCAAAATGATGTGTCAACTCCTTGGATTGCTCGACCCAACTGAAGATGAAGCAAAGAAGATAAATATCACAAGTTGAGGGAGAATCTCAACTTAAGGGGGAACTGTTCGAGTCCGTGCTCGCTCGATAGTTTGAAGAAAACATGGAGTCAAACCTTAACTAAACAGAAGATTTTGAATCAGTCAAGTGTATGCTGAACTGAGGAGACAGTCGAGTTTCACGTCGACTGAGAGGTATATCTGTATCAACTCGTTTCTTGTAATTAAGGCGAGAGTTTTGAAATAAATTCAAACATCCATTAACGAGTTATTCAAACATTAAAACGCCCTGTTGTTGCATTCAATGCAAAACTGGTCTCAATTTATAGACTATGTTTTCAGACTGCGTATGGGCTGACATAGAAGCATCTATTCTTCTCTCGTGCACGAGTGACTCTCACCGTCAATAATGTCCAATCATTGTCATTCCTCATGCAGCTTTTGCAAAACGACTTTTAATCCTTGTCGTTGATCTCGAAAAAGGCAGAATTTATCCTTATCCATTGATTAGGAATCTCATTTTCCTATAAAAGGCGCTATTCCATCTCATTCCAAGTTATTCCTTTCTGTCTTTTCTCATAAAAATTTCTTTGTGGTTTACTCTCTAGTTAGGGTTTCTCCCTGTTTTCAGAATATCCTACCTCGATCGAGAACATGCCTCCACACTTTGCAAAGCATATTTCCTCACCTGCTATTCGTGAACCAGTGCTGCAATCAGTTCAACCAAAGCGATATGCTCGTGACGTAATGAGATGTAGACGCATCAAGGCCCGATTATTGAAATAGATGATTCGTGCACCTAGGCGCTTCATGCCGACCTCTACCGATAATAAGGATAGAAGGATCCATGATAAGAGAAGACCCGTGGCTCATCGAATGATGACAGTCACCAACTATGTCATGTGAGCAGATCCAAAAAAAAGCTTAACATTACTAGTCAGGATTGGATCAAGCATATCCGTTGGAGACAGTCTAGGGCACGCTATTCCTAGCTTCCAAGCTCTCCTCAGTTAACTTCTCACCCACTAGAGCGGCAACAACTATAAATGCAGATGCACCAGGAGTCACAAATGCAAATGTAGATCTTGCTAATGTTTCTCTTACGACTTAGAAGGTGGTGATAGAGGAACTGATCTCAACAGATCGGCGGCTCAAACTTGGAATACCTCCTATGAAGGTTGTCATTACCTCCCTTGTTGCCGATGCCGAAAAAGGGGAAGATGAGGAACTGACACCTACACAAGAAGATAAGGGTGATGTACAAGAAGAGAAGGGTAATGTCAAGTCAGTCGCGTCCGATAAAATGAAGGCTTTAGGTAGGTATTTAGTTGAAAGCAGAAATGAATACCTCCAACTGACATCGGCCATAAGCTGAAAGAAAAGAATCTGGGATGAATCAGGTTGCACTGAATGCCATTCAAGCATCTGTAATTGTGGAAATATTTTTTCTTATTTCCACGTGCACCTCTGCAAAACAAGCATGGGATATTCTAAAGACTTCCTTTAAAGGAAATGATCGTGTGAAAATGCAACGACTACAACAACTAGCAACCCAGTTCGAGCTACTGAGGATGGAAGAACATGAGTCAATCAGTGACTTTCATGCAAAGCTGTTGAAAATTATTAATGAAAGCGTGGCCCATGGGAATAAATTCGATGATGAATTTCTTGTCAGAAAGGTTTTAAGATCTCTCCCCAACAGGTTCGAGTACAAAATGGCTGCAATTGAAGAAGCAAGAGATCTCTCTGCCATGAAGCTAGATGAGCTCATTGGATCCTTAAGAACCTTTGAGATGGGGAAGAAAAGCGAAAGCGCTGAAAGAAAGAGAGTTGCCTTTCAAGCTCACAACTGGCATCCTAAAGTGTCGTCTGTGCCAAAAGGAGAATTAGCAACTGCTGGAGCAATGGCCCTGATCACGAAATCCTTCAAGAAGTTTGCCAAACGAGGACTTGACAAGAAGAAAGGGAATGAGCTGAGTCAAACCAACTGGATAAGGAAGACAACCAGTCCACTCCAAAGACTGGGCCACAATGCCATGAGTGTCATGGTTACGGACATTTCAAGTAGGACTACATCAATACGACACAGAGACAAGGCAAGTCATACGTCGCTACCCACAGTAACGAGGATACTCATGATAGTGAAAGTGAGACTGAAGAAAAAGTCTCTCATGTTGCAATCACTGCATTACAACCATCCACTCATGTGCCTGCGTTTGTGCCTACTAGCAAAGACAACCCAGTTGATGAAGAAAGTGATGCAGACAACGTGGATGAGGAGTCAATAATCAAAAAGTATGATCTGATCATTAAGTGCGATGAAGTTGGAAAGATCAATCTGACTCTCAATGCTCAAATTAAGGAACTAACTAGGGAAAGAGACAATCTGAAAGTCTTGAATATATCTCTGCTCGATCAAAACAACATGTTCCTTCACAAGACGGATCAGATGGATAAGTTTATTAAAATGATGAATAGTGAAGGAACTAACACTCTTGACAAGATTCTTGAAACTGGACAAAGCTGGACCAATAAATCTGGTCTAGGCTTTCAAGGAAAGCAGTAGGTAGCTATCGAAGACAAAGAGAAGAAGGTGAAGTTTGTTCCTCAACAGGAGAAACCTCAAGGAAATCCAGCTCCTGTGACGAATCCCTCCAACAATGGAAAATAAAAGAGGACTTCTCGAGCAAACTCGTAGAAACAGACACAGACGCACCAACAAGTAGCAAGGAGTGTTCCACGAAAGCAGAATCATCAATTCAGAAGGAGACAACCACCACAACAAGAGGAGCTTTTTAGGCTAGTCTGTCATTACTGTGAACTTCCTGGACACATAAGACCACACTACAGATACTATCTTGGCAACAGAAGAAGAATGTTTCAATCTAGAAACAACTACAATGCTTATGTTGCTCTAACTTCTCTTTGGGCACGAGATGACAACGGGTGGTACATGGACAGTGCTTGTTCCAAACACATGATAGGGAATCCTAATTTTTTAACCAATATTGTCGATATCTTCGATGATGACATTATCTTTAGAGATGGTAATCAAGCTACGGTGATTGGGAAAGGGATATTAAACATACTAGGAATGCCACCTCTAAGGAATGTTTATTTGGTTGATGGACTTAAAGCCAATCTTCTCAATGTTGGTCAAATATGTGATGAAGGATATAAAGTCATATTCGATGAGAGTTCGTGTCAAGTAGTGAAGAATGGAGCTGAATTTATAACTGGTCGCAGATCTCATGACAAGTGCTATCTTGTCACAAACGCACATGTCTGCCTGTAAGTTAGTGCTGGACTAACTGAGACTTGGCATCAGAAACTTGGGCATGCAAGTTTGAGAAGTATGAAGAAACTACTGAATGCAGATACTATTCATAGAGTTCCTTAGCTCGAGATTGATGATAAGGTTGTGTGTGGACCTTGTCAATTGGGGAAATAAACCGAAGTCAGACATCAAAAAGTTTGAAGCATCACCACCTTCGGTATTCCTGAATTGATGCATATGGATTTAGTAGGAACAATGCCCACTCAAAGCCTAGCAAATAAGGAGTTTGTTCTTGTGTGTGTTGATGATTATTCAAGGTTCACTTGGGTGAAATTTCTATGCCACAAATCAGAAGCTTTCAAAAGCTTCAAGGAGTTATGCATTCGTGTGGAGCTAGAGAAGGATCTTCCCTTGAGAAGAATAAGAAGTGACCATGGTGGAGAATTTCAAAGTGAAAAGTTTATCAGCTTCTGTGCTGAAAAAAGAATAGCGCATGAGTTCTCAGCCCCGAAAACACCTCAACAAAATGGAGTTGTTGAGAGAAAGAACAGAACCCTGCAAGAGATGATGAGGACTATGCTCAAGGAGAATGATGTGGCTGACAGGTTTTGGGCTGAGGCAATGAATACAACATGCTACATAGTGAATCGAGTCTATCTTCGTCCCAAGACAAATCAGACCCCCTATGAAATATGGAAGGGGAGGAAGCCCAATCTCAAACACCTCCATATGTTCGGGACAGTGTGCTATGTTCTAAATGATAGGAAATACACGCAAAAACTTGATAATCGAGGTCTTGAAGCAATATTTATGGGATATGCTCGTGACAATAGAGCATTTAGAGTCTATGTCAAGCCAAACAAGACCATTATGGAGTCTATCAATGTGGTCTTCACCGACTCTACAGATGCAGAAACAGAAGAGGAGCCTCAACTGATTACATGTTCTAGAGTCTGTGCCAACCTCCTCAAATGCACAGACTGGATCTCCTGACACAACTACTGATCCCATCAAAGTTGAAGCTTCATCTGATTCCATCTTAGGCGAGATAGTCCTTACTACTTTAGGACCATCCAAAAGAGTATCCAAGAATCATCCTTTAACAAATGTTATTGGAGATGTCACTTGAAGAAGAGTAACAAGAAACGTAGTGAAAGACTACAAACATATGGTGGCAAACATAGCGTTCATGTGCTATGTTTCTAAAGTTCTTCCTAAGAACGTCAAGGAGGCCTTATTGATTGAAGACTAGATTGCCTCCATGTAAGAAGAATTGCTCCAGTTTGTTCGTTGCAATATTTGGTATCTTGTACCTCGTCCCATTGATGCTCATGTAATTGGAACGAAATGGATTTTTCGCAACAAAACAGATGAGATGGAGGAGATTATTCGCAACAAGTCAAGACTGGTTGCTCAAGGATACTCTCAAGAGGAGGGTATTGATTATGAAAAGACATTTGCTCCGGTCACTCACCTAGAAGTTGTTCGTCTACTACTTGGAATGGCGTGTTGCATGAACTTCAAGCTATACCAAATGGATGTTAAGAGTGTCTTTCTCAATGGTACGCTTCAAGAAGATGTTTATGTGGAGCAGCCCCCAGGATTTGTTGATCCAGCATTTCCCAATCATGTCTACAAGTTGAACAATGCGCTCTATGGATTGAAGCAAGCACCTCGTGATTGGTATGATACGCTGTCCAAGTATCTCATCTACAAGGGATATGTTCGAGGAGGATCTGACAAAACTCTCTTCTACAAGAGTAATTCGGAAGGTATCATCATTATTCAGATTTATGTTGATGATATAATTTTTGGCTTTGTGTCTCAGGATCTTATCCTGGAATTCGTGGGTCACATGATGAAGGAGTTTGATATGAGTCTCTTTGCTGAATTGCATTATTTTCTGGGACTTCAAATTAGGCATTCCGAGGAGGGGATATTTGTGACTCAAT
The DNA here is from genome assembly GCA_029490685.1 of Schizonepeta tenuifolia. NCBI lineage: Eukaryota > Viridiplantae > Streptophyta > Magnoliopsida > Lamiales > Lamiaceae > Schizonepeta > Schizonepeta tenuifolia. The sequence goes on along the minus strand of CM055957.1, from coordinate 33,302,939 downwards.
CAAAGTATGCATGCCAAGGTGTGTCGCACACCTATGTCAACTTCAATCAAGCTCAGCAAGGACACAGAAGGTACTTATGTAGATCAATCTCTATACAGAAGTATGATTGAAAGTTTGCTCTATTTAACAGCCAGTAGACCAGACATTAGCCACAGTGTCGGAGTTTGTGCCAGGTTCCAGGCAGATCCTAAAGAGAGTCATTTGCTAGCTGTGAAAAATATTATTAAGTATGTTCGAGGAACAAGTGATTTTGGTATTTGGATGACTAAGGACAACACCACATTAGAGCCCTTCGGAGAGCACCAGTGGGGGTGTTGGCCGAAGGACCTCCGACGCTCAAGTAAGTAGATGATAGATGTAATCGGCCGAAAATAAATGGATGCTAATTGCAATAAAGAAATAGATAGAAATATGTATATCGTTAATAGAGAACGATAGTGATGAAGGCAAGACGGCTAGGACGCTCTGGACGGACTAGGCCGTTGTAAATGGATGATGAATATTGTCGAATAGAGTTCCTAGCCGGACATCAAATGTAGCCTAAGAAGTCGTAACCGGATGTCAAATGTAGCCGAAAAGATTGTAGTCGGATATGAAATTGGGCGGATGCGAAGGTAAGCAGATGTAGGTGGAGTTAAAGTAAGCCGATATGATTGGTGTAGGCGGACAGGCTGTTGCTGATATGTCAATAAGCGTAATCGAAAGTAAGCCGACGTAGCGGGATGTAAGCCGACGTAGTCAAATTAAGGCTATAGCCAAATAGCAACTACGGTTGGACAAGTTGTAGCTGGGAAAACGTAGTAGTCGGAGGGGTGGTCGGGTATCAAATGGGGCAAACGCAAAGCTAGATGGAAGTAGGCGAATGGTTAGTGTGAATGAGTGTAAGCGGAGGTAGACGGAAAGAGTTAGAGAATGAATAGTAAATCGTTGAATGCTTGTGAATTGGAATGCCCGTACGATAACTTAATTGTTTGATATATATAGACGGCTAGTCGCTGCTTAGGCTTTAGGGTTTCCGCCTCCATCCGCCTTAGTCGGAGCACGTGGTTGTTGACGGCCGATATGATCTGTCTGTTATGGCTGAGATATATCCATTTAACTAGGTCAAGTCGTTCGACTAGCTGTTGACACCCTTAAGCTTGAGCACGGAGTCGGGCTAGGTTATCGAGTAGCTTATCGGGCTAGAATGTGAATAGTTACTGGGCCGAGTAGGCTATCGGACTAGACTTTTGGATCCGCCTAGTCAATTGAGCTAACTTATGAGGCTTGTCAGGCTTGGGCCGAGTAAATAGATTCTACTTAGTCGTTCAATATCAATTTATAATTTATCAGACTAGACGAATGATACCGCCTAGCTAATTGGGTCGAGTAAAGGTGTTTGTCTGATTAGTCCGGCTAGACAGTTAAATTCGCCTAGCTATTCAACATCAATATATTGCTTATCTGACCAGATGGTTGATTCGTCTAGCTAATTGGGCCGATTAGAGATGCTTATTGGGCTCAGTCTAGATAGACGGATTTTGCCCACTACACACATCCTTAGTGGGATACATCGATGTGGATTGGGCAGGTAGCCCGGACCATAGGAAGAGTACATCTGGAGCATGTTTCTTCCTTGGCAACAATTTGGTATCCTGGCACAGCAAGAAGCAGGTGAGCATTTCTCTGTCCTCAACTGAAGCTGAATACATTGCTGCAGGATCAGCTTACACTCAACTCATGTGGATAAGCCAAATGCTTGAAGATTATGGAGTGTCGTTCAAGCCATTCACTCTTTACTGTGACAATAAGAGTGCTATTGACATCTCAAAGAATCCTGTGCACCACCCTAAGTCGAAACACATCGACATTCGCCATCACTTCATAAGGGTGTTGATCGAAGAAAAGATACTCAACATGGAGTTCATGCATATGGAAAAACAGTTGGCGGATTTATTCACTAAGGCTTTGGATGCAGCGAGGTTCGAATCTCTTCAAGCTTCGTTGGGTGTATGCTCTCTCTAAATTCTTTAGAGAGACCTCGTGCTTGTGGTCTTCTTAAACAAGCATAATGTATATGTACATTATTGGTTTTTTGGTTTTCCTGGTGTTTTGCTATTTTTCTCTGTGTATTTATGTGTTGGGATTCCTGGGTACAATTGATGGTACACGTAGTATACTACAGCAGACAGGGGTTGGCGTCATCTCTACAACACTTCAACGGCTACTTTTCTGATCGCGTCTTCGCGACTTCAAATGGTGTTAACGGTTGTCTTACGTTCAAATTTGAACGTTGGAGAAAAGGATCACTTCAAATCTTGATAATAATAACATCTTCTATTTTATAGGGATTTATTTCCTTAGTTATCTTCAAGAGAGAGAATTCCACCGCCTTCGAAATCCAATATATATCGTATCTTCTCCGTTAAGATTTCTCACATCTTTTGCTTAGTTTCGAAGCTCTCTCTCTCTCTCAAAGATTTCTTTTGTGTTCGTGTGTTGCTATTTGATATTTACCATGTCTGAAGGAAGTCGTTCCACTCAAAGGTTCTCTGATGAATCCGGCGATGATGATGTTCCAATCTCCCGTTTATACGCAGCCGGTGGTAAAAAGAAGAAGCAAAGTCTGGGTATTGTTGATTATCCAGACTCCGAATCAAACTCCGGAGAAAAGAATCCACCTACTGCTACAACGATGGAGCAGCCTGCTTGATCAAAGCCCTTTTCTCCGGCAAAGACTATCTCTAAGTCGCCGTTGAAGCGTTCTCCTTCTCCAGAGAAGCAAACTGTTGAGGACTCCGAATCTGACACGGAGTCAAGTCAGAAGGAACAAACCATTGTTCCTGTTGTTGCTTTCAAGAAAAAGACCCCTCCATCAAAGTCTTCAAATTCTCGTTCCATTCTCCAGCGATCTGCATCTTTCGTCGGTGGCTCTCAAGCTATAAGAGATCAAGTTCTCATCCCTCCGGTGATTTCAGTTTTTGAAGAAACAGAAAAGGAGCAAAATATTGGTGAAGAATATGGAATTGATCGAGCTGCCATTGATGAGGTAGCTACAGACTTTGACGTACATGAGTCTGTGCCAACAGAGAAGAAGAAGTCGTCCAAAAGACGTCTTCACAAGCTTTCTGACTTGCTTAAAAAGCGAGTCAGAATTGAAGAAGATGCTCTAACTATCAAGGAATCTATTGAGACTCCTGCTACTCGAACGAGGAGTCAATTGGCCAAGAAATTTGCTGCTGTGTCTACCCGTGATGTCAAGGGCAAAGGGAAGATTAGTGTATGTTCCAAGAAGAAGAAGAAAACTACTGCAAAGCCTATGAAAGGTGTGGATCCCAATTAGCCCATCAAAGTAGAGTCTGGGCCTGAACGTGCATTAGAAAGTGATGCTGGGAACTCTGAGCTTGAAGCCTCTCATCAAGGAGCTTCTTCTGCTGCTCACCATGGTGGATCGTCTGCCACACCTTCAAGAAGACAACTATTCTCTATTGATCCCAATCAGAGAACAAAGGTTGTGCAAGATGCCCTTAGGTTCAAGTCTGATGAATATGTTGAGGCTTGAGATAAGGTCATCCTAAGGAAGCTAGTCTATGAGCAACCTGTGAAGAAGCAAGATTTGGAGGGAACTGGCTTGGACAAACTGCTGGAAGATGCCAAGTGGGATCAAACTGTCTATCCTGTTCGACGATATGTTCGAGCAGTTGTGTTGGAATTATACTGCATCATGTCCAAGAATATTGTTGACTATTCCTCTCGCAATCACTTCAAGACCTATATTCGAGGAAGGTATATCAATTTCTCCCCTGCTGTTATCTCTGCTTTTGTTGGTCATGATGACTTTAGTGTAGAGGAGGAGGATGTGTCATTGGACACAATTGCCAGCGAGATCACTCACGGAGTGTACCGGACGTGGAAGAGGAACATGTCTATCAGTTCCTCAATGTTGTCCCAGAAATACGCAATCTTGCACAAGATTTCAGTCAGAAATTGGTGCCCTACCACACACACTGCCACAGTGAGCCAAGAAACAGCAAGGGTGATGGATGGAATAGGGCGGTTCAAGCCCTTCGACTTTGGACATTTGGTCTTCAACCGCGTCACTCAACATGCTGGAAAACTAAAGAAGCCTAAGGCATTAGGCTATCCTGGTCTGATTTTTGAAATCATCTTATCGCAATTCCCCGAAGTGGGGTATGTAGGAGAGCAGTTCGAGCACACTCCAAAGAGCATTGTCATCCATGACAAACTGTTTAATGAAGTTGTTCATCCCAAGGACATTGAGGGTCCCTCTGTCCGCATTGTGGAAAGGAAGAAGCCAACATCATCTGTGCCAGCGCCTATGCTGAGTGAGCCTAATCTCCGGGCTATTTCTACAAGGATGATGCGTGAGCTGGAACGTGAATACAACTCTATCCTGTTGCAGATGAAGAGGCTTTGTATGCGCAAGAATGAGATTGAGGCATTACTCAATGATGCCAAAGCAGTCTTTGCTGGAGGAGAAGTTGTGCCATCTGGAGTGGCATCTCATGTTGAAAGGTATGTGCCAGGAGATGATGATGATGATGTTGATGACGATGGTGATAAAGAAGCAGCTGAGGATGATGCTAAGAATGTTGAAGAAGACTTGGGTTATGAAGATACCCAAACTGAAGAGAATGAAGATAACCCTCAAGCATCTGCTCAAGGTGCGAAGAAGAAAGGATCCCAGTCTTTTTGAAGATTGGATGGAAAACCCCCTTACTTTGTCATTTCTGCAAGACAAAAAGGGAGAGTAGAAGAAAAGTAGAAGAAATTTGTATTTTTGTGGTTTTCTGGTTTTTCTGTTTTTGTGGTTTTTGGTTGGTGTTCTATTGTCTGTGGCTTTATTTATACAGACTTAATTTTTAGTTCCAAGGAGTTAATCTCTCTCTACTCCTTGATGATTTTTGATGGATATATATATTTAACTTCCCGTTTTATGACTTTTTGTTTTGATGGCTTACTTTGATGCTGTGTTGAAGATCATCTGCTCGATGATTGAAGATTTACTTGGTGGTCAGTTTATTCCATGCCTTGTTTAAGGGGGAGTTCAACACAGTTTTCTCCAATTGCTAGTTGGAGGGGGAGCTATAGCATACGTCATACAAGTTCGGACTCGGAGAATTTAGAGGTATGAAGATGCTTATGATTGTTTGTTTTCTTGATGATTGGTTTTGTTTACAAAAATGCCAAAGGGAGAGATTGTTGGATTTGAGGCATTGCTGCTCAAGAGGTGATGCTGCTTAAAGATGTTGGCAAAGTTTATATAGCCAAAAGTACAGCTGAAGTGTCAAAGCCACTGCATAGAAAATACTTTGTTATGTGTGCTTCAGTCTGTGCTAAGAGAACCTGGAACAGTATGGCAGAGACTTTCCTTATCTGCGCGGATTTTGTGGGATCTTTTCCATGATTTTGAAAGATGCAGTCAAGATACTTAACAAGCAGATATCAGAGGAGTTCCTCAAGCCTTATCCTCACAAGAAAAGAAGATCTAAGAAGATATACATGATGGCGAAGAGATCTAGGGATCAAACCTATATATATATTCGACATCATCATTGTGAGGGTTGGCCGTTTTGTTTTATTGTTTGAGTACATATAATTTCTTGAGAGTATTGTAATTGAGTGCACGAATTAATGAGGGTATATTTTTTATAAATTCAGTCTGTAAGCGAGTTAATGGTCAGACTGGAGGTTCGAGCTTAGGTTGAACGATTGTGGATCGGTCAATCACGAATTCACGTAAAGTTAGGAAGAGGGTGAGCGAAAGGGTAGCATAAGGTGCCAACCTGTATGTGTAAGATCCTCTGTATACATTTCTTCTAATAGTGGATTGGTTCTCTCTTGGGAAAAGGCCCCCCAGACGTAGGTTGCAAAATTGAATTGGGTTACAACATAGTGTGTCTTTTATTTCAGCACAGTTTATTATTTTTGTTATACTGACTGTGCTAAGTTTTCCAGTAACATAATAACTTTATATGAATAAAGTATACGTTTAGATCTATCAAGATGAATGCATTTAATATGTTCTTAGATAGAGCTCACTGTTTGAGTGTAGGAATTTATCTTTATAGGTTTCAAACAGAAGAAGTCAGCCGGACTAAAGAAGGAAGTTCGTGAAGAACTCAGCTGAGGCCCAAACTCAGGTGAGATCCAGACTCAGCTGAGACTCAAGATCAGTTGGACAACAGCTCAGTTGACTCCTCAACTGGCCCACGCAGCTGAAGGCATACAGCTCAAGCGTGAAGAGAAGTTGTGTCGAAGTCAGACGTCATGAAGCGGAGAAGAGAAGACTTTGAAGACGCTGAAGACGGAGGAGTTGCAGTTCAGATTTGAATCTACTCGGAAGCACAAGTCAGCTGAAGAACTTACCATAAATGGGCCGACAACAACGACGTGAAAAAAACAAAGGTTGTGGTTACCATTTTAGGAAAGTTTCCAGTAAAGCAGGTGGAGTGCCATACTTTTGGCAGAGGTCCAACGGTTCTTTCCAACGGCTAGTTTGACCTTCGTCTATAAATAGAGGTCTCCACATCCAAGCTCGGTGACGCAAATCATCACAATAGAAGAGTTGAGAGAAATGAAATAAGTGAAGTCGCAGCAACAGTAGACCACCTCTCTCCTCAGCAAGAAGACCGCTGGTGAAGTCCAGTCGCAGTAGAGTGTTCACACCTCCTCTTGTTCTTCAATCTAGACTCTCAAGAAGCCCCTTCCTTGATTGAGTTTAGAGCTCAGGTTCTTGCTTTATTTGTGTCCCAACAGACTCTCTCTCAGCAGATCGAGTTTATCGTCTTAGGTTGAAGCCTCCACTTCTCTCAGTGTTGAAGGCTTCCTAGTTGGAAATCTCCAAACTACAACATTAGGTCCCTTGGAACCCGTAATCCAATACCAGGTCCCTTGGAATCCGGAATCCAAGAACAGGTCCCTTAGAACTCGGAATCTAAGACTAGGATGTACACTTGCCCGGAAAAGTGTTGTAATGTCTTGTTCGAACCCGGAATCGAACTGGTTAGGTTTGCTTGGAATCTGTAATCCAAGTGGGGCATTTGGTAAGCACGCTTATACTTATCTAGTGGATTACTTCCCCAAAAAAGAAGTCGTGGATGTAGGAGGTCGATCTCCGAACCACGTTAAAATACTGTGTACTTATATTATGCATTATACATTCAGTATTTTAAATTCAGTATACCTAACCAACTGACCCAGCATATGCATATTATATCTTTATCAAACAGCACTAATTTGGGAACTTGATCAGCCCTTATCACAAAGGTTTCAGTTTTGTAACGAGTTTAAACGCCATCATCTTCCGCAACGCAAAACTGATTTTAAATCTCAGTTGGTGCATACAGTTGAACTTCAGGCATAGGAGCCAGTTGTGCTGTCAACTATGTGATCAGCTCCAACTGAGCAACTCAGTTGTAGAGTAGCTCCAACTGACTTTTTCAGTTGTCGAGCCAACACATCTGAGCAGTATAACTCAGTGAACAGACTTTAGCAAACGAAAATTTGCTACTAGTTCCCTCCCTCCATACACCAGATACTCGTTACCGGGACTATCATACTATGTTCTTTATTTTCAGTATTTACATTCAGTTTCCTAACCAACTGACTTTGCATACAAACTGCTTTACAATTGCACTAAGTATTTGAGAACTTGACCTTCCACTAAAAGATTTTAGTTTAAGTAACGAGTTTAATTTTCACCAACTCTCGCATAGCAAAACTCTTTAAAATCTCAGTTAGTGTCACACAGTTGACCATCAGTCCTAGAAGTTAACTGTGCATCTGACTATGCAACAACTCCGGCTAACTTCCTCAGTTGTTGAGTGCATGAACTGAGCAGTTCAATTAAAAAAAAGGTTTTAAGTTAAATCGTTACTGGTGTATTCTCCATCCCCTTCTACACCAGTTATTCGTTATTGGGACTAACAACAACAACAACAACAACAACAACAACAACAACAACAACAATAATAATAATAATAATAATAATAATAATAATAATAATAATAATAATAATAAGATGATGATGTCAACTTCAAGTTATTGGTTGGTCAATTTATAATCTAATTTTGCAAACGTTTGTTTGATTTGACCAAAGCCGTATTGACTGATTGTTGTGATTCCTGGAGAATTAAAAACGAAACATTGCGAAAAAAAGAAACAAAAATCTGAAAAAGTTAAATATATATGGTCATCTTAATTAAGGACAATTATTATTATATTAATAATTTTTAATTTAAAAATTTAAAAATTTAGATAAATGAGAATGGAGGAATTTGGAGGGTGCCACATAGAATTTTTGCAAAACTATTTTCGTTTAAATATAATATATATATTCATGAGGATAGTGAAGCATGATATGCTAATGTATGCTATATTTTTTGCTTATCACTCATAATCGTCCATCCTAAGCAGTTGTCGCTGTCGTTTTTTATTCCGAAATATGCTAATGTATGACATTATCACGCATTAATTTATTTTTTCTTATTCTATTAATCCACATCATATTTACGGTGTGACATGTCGGATATGATTTATCGTAAAATTATGGTTGGCATATTATTGTGAAAAAGTCGATAATTTGGCAATTAAATTGCAATTTATGATAGTTTGAAATATAATGGTGAAAGTTTGAATAATTTGTCTATTTTATAAAAAAATACCCTTGCCTTACTGCCCTTTATAAGAATTAAGGCATTTGATTTATATTAATATATTTATTCCCTTTTGGGGACGGCCTAGTGGTAAAACTGGACGCTTGAGACTAAAAGATCTCAGGTTTGAACCCCATGACACGCTTCTATAAGTTAAGTCTGCCATACATATACTTGGAAAGTGTAGTTTACCTGTCCTGTGTGGGTTCCAGGGTACTACATAAGGGACGGGGACTTACCCAGTGTGCACCAAAAGTAGCGGCTGCGGGTTCCCACGACATCAAGGAAAAGAAAAAAAGAAAAAAAAAAGAGACATTTGTATTAGCTCGTTGCATGTACAATAAACTCGCACGCACCTTATATACATCATCTAATTAACAATCTGAAGCGAAAATCGACTTGATTATTTGGGGTTTAATTAAAAAAAAGTACAATTGAGTTTGAGTAGTAGATTGCAAAACGCATACATATGTGATATGTGTATAAATTTCTTAAACAAGTCTTCAAAATGAAATTAAACCAATATAATTAACTGCAGCTTTTGATTAGGTCCATATATAGAACCTGATGATCATTTGCCAGCTGACTCACATCTTCAGATACTTGAGAAGCCTGTCACACATCGAAACACAAAATTATACACGATATTAGTAGATGTCTATAAAAGTAGAAAATATTAATTTTGAGTCTAGATTTCCTGTGCTATAATTAAATATTTATAATTATACATACATAGAACCTAGAATCTCATACACGCGGACGAAAAATAATAAGATCGTAATGAAAAATACGATGCCAAATTAAATTGCCAATTTATATATAAACTGTTTGTTTCTTAAGATTTTGCCTGAAACATATTTTTGTCAAAGATTTAATCATACAAACATGCACATTTTTCGGCATAAGAGGAATATTGTATTCTGTTTTATTATAATTATATTCTAATTCTCTACCCAAGTGCAACTCAAGTAAGTACTTAATTTTTATCGGTTCGATATTCGATTTGAATTTGTGATATTCAAATTCGAAAATTCATGATTCGAATATGCATACGAATATTTTTTTGATTCGGTTAGTTAAAGAATACGAATTCAAAATCATGATATTCGATTCGATATTCATAAATATTCGATTTGGAATATAATATATTCGATTCGGAATATATTATAAAGAGGCAAATGGTGATATGTCATTAGGGTATATATTCCTATCAATTTTTATCAAAAGTGCACTTTTGACAAAAATTGAGGAATATTGTACCCAATTGGATAAAAATGTCCTTCATCCCACATTTATTACTTTCAGTTTCTCTCTCTTCCCTCTCATTTCTCTTCCCCGCTCATCCTTTTCTCTTCCTTTCTCTGCGATTGTTCATCTTCTCCGCCTCTATACCGTCGTCGTCCACCATCTCGACACCGCCATCCATTCCGCCGTTGCCGCCATCACCGTCGTCTTCTTCATTCTCGTCATTCATCTACCACGATTTCACCACATTTTGAATGTTTATATGCAGATTTTCTCTCTCTTCTTCTCTCTTCTCTTCCGTTCTTCGTTCATCCCCATTCATTCTTGTCGTCGTCTGCAATATCCAGAACCACCACACCAACTATTATAGCTGAAAATCCATAGATCTTGCCGGAAATTCATAGATCTAAAATTGGGTTAAATAAGTTTATTTGAATTTTTTTATCAATTTATGATTTTTTTTAGACTTGTTTTTAGTAATTTATAGGTTTTTCGTATAGTTTTTAATTATTTGTAGTGTATTTGGGTTGAATACTGAGTGATATTGATGTATCTGTGCAGATTTCTTGTTAGTTTTTGTTGTTGCAGAGCTGCTGTTTCTATAAAAATCTGTCGGTACGCAGTACATATTTACGAATATGTACTGTGTGTTAAGTACGCAGTACACATTTAGCAATGCGTACTGTGTACCATGCGAACACCTTCAGGTACGCAGTACGTATTTAGAAATACATACCTAGTTTGTTGTGTACAATGAATTTGTTTTTCGATTAGGGAACGTTGCTGATTTGAGAAATTTCGAATCAGGTGTACATGTACGTTTTGTGCATTTTTGCATTCGGTTGATGTGAATGTACGCATTTGTATGATTTTTTATGAATCCAACATTTGTTTATGCGATTGTATGATTAAATTTGGTACGATTTTTAAAAATACGTACTTAATTCCGAAGCATATAAGTAGGAACAAGGTACGCATTTGCAAATACGTACAAAGTTACCACGCATATTACTGTTATACTTGGTACGTATTTACAAATACGTACAAAGTTCATAAGTATATTACTAGTAAACTTGGTACGATTTTGTAAATACGTACCAAGTTATCAAGTAAAATACATGTACACGCGGCACGCATTTTTAAATGCGTACCGAGTGTACCAGTAATATTTTTGTTTACTATTACGTAATTGCAAATGCGTATATATTTTACAAGTACACTTGGTACGCATTTGCAAATACATACCAATTGTACCAGTAATATATTTATTAAATTGGTACGTAATTGTAAATACGTACTTATTTTATTTGCATTTTACATTTTGAACCTAGTGTACTTGAAATTTTTGAGCTGACTTCTAATTTGTTTTTGTTTATGTAGGAGGTTGCTGCTCGATGTCAAAACTTGTCGGTACGAAATGAGCATATTCATACTAGTAGTAACTCGTACTAGTAGCTTATAGTATCTTACAAGAACTCAAGAAATCAATATTGTGGCAGGAAGCATCTATTTTTATAGCATGGATGAAAAGAATACTTGTAATAGCATTGAAAACAACATTAGAGATTAGTGAATTTCTAGTTCTTATTCGTAAATAATTTGTTTTAATTTCTGATTTGTAAACAATTTGCTACAATATTAGTATTATTAGTACGCATATTTTATCTTCATACGGTGTTTTGAACTAGTAAGCGATACGAATACGCATTTGTATGATTTTTTGTGAATCCGACGTTTGTTTATGCAGTTGTATGATTAAACTTGGTACGATTTTATAAATGCGTACCTAATTCCGAAGCATATAAGTGGAAATAAGGTACGCATTTGCAAATACATACAAATACGCAGTACGTACCAAGTAAACATATTATGGTACGCAGTACGCATTTAGAAACTCGTTACACAAGGTACGAATTTATATATGCGTACCATTAAACAATAAACTCGATACACTTTAAACAGTTTGTACTCACATAAAATAAAGTAGTGTTCAGGTACGTACTACGCATTTCAAAATGTGTACTGTCACAGCCCCAAATTCCGAGGGACGGCAAAGTCGGGGTGCGACTAGGGATTTGATTAAAGAAGCGGGGAAGAAGGGGAAATAAAATAAATAAACACAATAATTAAACAATAACTGATATCTATGAACAGACTTTATTAAAAAAAAAAAAGAGTCGACCTCGAAGGATCGCTCGACAAGTTGTTCTCAAAAGCAAACTAAGTTCAAAGTTTGGAACTTAGACCAAAAGTTTAAACATTGACACAATAAGAGTTTGGCAGCGGAAAACGTAGAACTTGACACACTGTTCTTCTTTCTATTCACAACTCTACTCAACCTCCGCCGCTCCCGTCACTCAACCTGCACATTTTATAAAATACATGCAGGGCTAAGTATAAACATACTTAGTGGGCACATTACCGAAAGCATATCATAAGGTATAGATTAATCAGGCATCTCGATAAATAGCGCATCAGGGTTTTTCATCAAATGCCCGCGCCTACTAAACATTTTTCTTTTCATAAACATAGTTAATCAGCATTTTTCTGTTGTTACGTTCAACTTGCCCATTTTAACGTCGGGGAAGAGTTAACTTCTTCCGCGCACGTTCCTCACCGTGGCTGGTTACCCCTCAATAGAGTACCACACACACCGGCTACCGTGTACACTAACTCTGGAAAACAGTCGGCTAACTCAGAGTCCGATCGATTTAGTTAGCAGTCGGCTAACTCAAAATTCTGGAAAGCAGTCGGCTAACTAAGAATGGCACAAAGGAACTCACATAAAACAAATCATTTTATGCACTGATAATCACTTTGAAAACGCACTTATCAAAGCAGTAGATAAACATTTTCGAGCATCGCTCATTTGATTTGATATATAGAAAAGCCCACCTTAGGCGATTTACAGAACAACTAAAGCTTCCGTCTTTTGTCTTCCGTCCTATCTTCTAAACTCGAATTCCACCTTTGAACGTAAATAATCAAACTTTAATAAACGGTCGAGACGATAAAAGAAAAGGAAATTGAATTCGGTTTATGACTTTTAGGCCTTTGCACTTTAACTACATTCTTTTGATCAACGAATAAACGAGACTCGAACATATTTCATTTAGTAACTAACTCGGTTCCTCAATTGACACTTAGGTCAGTTAATAACGGAAGTCAATAATTTATAACGACTTAGAAGTTCACAAGGAACGAAGTTAGAAAGGATTCAACTTGAGAAAATAGGTCTCGAAAAATTTCTGCACAAGGCTGTAACTCTGGAGTTCATACAGAACAGAATTCTGCGAAACAGGGGATGAAATTGGCACCAAAAGAAATCTACGGATGTCTAGTTTACTGTTCAATTTACAGATCTCGATTTCGTTAAGCGAGTAGAAAGTTATGACAGTTTCCGCGAAAGGTCGCAAAACAGTCCGCGTGAAACCCTAGGTGCTCGATAAAACTCGACGCACAATTCCCTAGGTTCGATCAATGCTATACAACCTTTAAACTCACGAAATTATTAACAAATTATAGTTAAGCCATACGTTCCTTTGTCGTGAATACTTCACGTCTCTTGATTAAACAAACGACGAGCATTTCCTCGTCTTTTTCAACTAATCAATTACTAAACCAATTCCAATTCAATTTTTATTTCAAACTTCTAACTTTAATCTTCTAACTTCTATATTCATTTCTCGAATGGAAATATCGTCAACTACAATCTCGTTTATTAATCGACAACAATCATTAATATCTAATTAGTTTCCTCATTCGACTTTTCTATCGACATTTAAACTCGATTACTCGTCTCTTACCAAAATTTCAACTTTTTTAGAATTCGTTCAAATTTTCCAATAACGTTCCTTAACTACTAAGATTAACAAATATTCAAACCATAAACCTATATCATTATCTCTTATTAAAAATCTAATATTCTCCTAATTCGCTCAAACTTTCCAATTACGTTCAACAACTACTAAGATTTACTAATATGAAAATCATATACTCAAATTATTATCGAATCTTAACTTATCGTCGGTTCTTCGTCTCTTACGATTTCTATTTTATTTTTAGAAACATCCAATTAAATTATATATTCATCTACACACTTACTACATCTCATTTATATCATTACATCATACAAATCATAACAATTTCTCATTCAAATTCCTACTTCTTTCTCTCTTACATTTTGGTTTCTATCTTTAGAAAATTCTCAATTAATTCCCACATCAATCTATCAATACATAGAACATAAATCCACAAACCAATCATCTAAAAAATCGAGCTTAACTTCACCTACAATTTTACATAAATTTCGGTATTAGCAAAGAATTTAGGAGGATGATTTTTATTAAATTCTAACCATAGAAATTCAATCTTAGGCATGAAATAACATGTATTATACTTAGAACATCATCCTACAATTCCTATAAAAATCGGTCATGACAAGACTTGAAGGAAAGAAGTTTTGTTCCGTTCAATCCATAGAGGAAGCTCTTACCTTGACGTCTATGGACTCGGAAATAAGATCGATCGGAAGATGAACTAGTTGTGGAGCTTGAGAGCTTGAAGAATGATCAACAATGGTGGAAGAGAGAAATGAGAGACAGAAGAGAGGAGAGTGGCGGCCATGAAGGGAGAAGAAAGAGAGAAAGTGATGAGGTGTTAGATAAATATAACATAAAGTAGGAAATATCTAACAAGGTGAGTCATGGTGTGTGTGGCGGTTAGGATTAGATTTTTAGGCCAAAATATCGCGTTTTACGGGTCCGACACTGCGTATATAAATCGAGAATTAAAACCCTAGACGGTTACGTTTTTTACGAAATCTAATTCGACCGCTAGATTAGAAATAAATCTCTTACTCGGAAAGCATAATTCATTTTTCAAAAAACCGATGAAAAGTCGGGACTTCACAGTCCAAATTTTGCCCTGAAAAATAATAAAAACTGACTTTCTCTGGTAGACTCGTATCGCAGAAAAAGTGAATGTAAAGTCTGACGGTTTTTCGATCTGAGTTTCTGAACGAAAATTCTATCGGACGCGAAAATCCTAATATAGTAGTCGTTCAACCGTCTTCTGGAATTTATTTTCAGAAACGGATTTCACCGTTAGTCTTAGAATTGAAAATCCTTAACTTAGGCGTGCAAAGCCTTAATTAATAATTGAATTTTTATTTTAACGACGGAAGAAATATCTGGGGTATTACACGTACTGCGTACCAAGTAAACAAATTAAGTTACAATTGCGTACCAAGTTTTGATGTGCAAATTTGGTACGCAATTGTAACTGCGTACATGGTGTACCACATCAGAAGTTGGTAAGCAGTTACGCATTGGTCAATGTGTACCTGCGTACCAACTTCTGATGTGCAAACTTGGTACGCAATTGTAACTGCGTACCAAGTGTACCACATCAGAATTTGGTAAGCAGGTACATCTTGGTCAATGCGTACCGGCGTACCAAGTTTTGATGTGCAAACATGATATGCAATTGTAACTGCGTAACAGGTGTACTAAAAAGTTTGGAACAATAGGTACGGATATTCAATTAATCCAATACATCTGTAATCTTCCAACACATACATCAAAAAAGACAACTCGTTGTAATCTTAGTTCTCATAGTTTCACCACTAGAAGACCGTACTAAACCATCTATATCAAACATATATATACTCTTATCCTTCTTCATTCGAACTTCAAACTTTCATAATAAAAATTCAAAGGTTATACCACTAGGCGGTATAGGAATATACCCTTTCCTACTATCCTCATAAATGTTCTCCTTCCAATATCCTTCATGGGCAACCACTAAGGAAGATGGCCTCACATGCATCATAATACATACTCCCTCCGTCCACGAAATGATAGCCACTTTTGCTACTTAAATTTGTCCCCGAAATAGTTCTCACTTTTGCTACTCCATTCACATTTATTGTGGGACCCTTACTTCACTCACAACAATACTCACTATAATTCACTACTACATACCATTTTCTTAAAACCTGTGTCGTCCATAATGTGGCAATCATTTCGTGGACGGGGAGAGTATTAATAAATACGCTCTGCGTACCAAGTAAACAAAATTAAGGTACGCAGTACGCATTAAAAAAATGTACTGCGTACCAAGTAAAACTTGGTACGCATTGTTAAATACGTATTGTGTACCAAGTGAACTTACTACGTATTGGTATATACATACTGCGTACCAAGTAAATAAATTAAGGTACACAGTACGCATTTACATCCATCCAATACGCAATTACGAAAATGTACCAAATCAAAACAAATTAGAAATTGAAATCGACAATCCAAAATTCATACTGCCAGAAAATTACCTCCATAGCTTTCTCGCCACAACCAAACATCGTCGGAAAATTACAATCGAACACAAGTAACACTTTCTAGACGTATATCGAAGAATAAAGCGCAGCAAATTGCAGAAAAAAATGAAGGAAATCCAACGAAATTGCTGCAAAAATCAAATAGAAACTGAAAAATATGGCAACACGATTTCGAGCTGACAGACAAATTCGAGTTTGAGTCTTCGAGCTTTGCCCGAGTTGGAGTCTTCGAGTTCAAGTCTGCTAGCTATGAGGGAGAGGCAAAGCTGAGGGAGAGAGAAAGAGAGAGAAACACGTGAGGTGAGGGAAGAAGAGAGAGAAAAGAGAAATAAAAAAATAAAAGTTAAAAAATAGGAGAGAGAGTGTTATTAGATGGAATAAAAGGACAAAAATAAGGGTATAAATGTCTAAAAAGTGAACTTAAGACAAAAATTGAAAAAATTTGAACTTGTAACTTTTTTTATATTAAGAAATTGCTAATGACATCTCACTATATTTCCTCCATTATATATGTATGCATATTTAAAAATTAAAGTAAAAGCCAAAGTAAAATAAGAATAATAATCTATTTCTAAAACAGTGTAACTCTATTTTTTTTTTCTTCTTTTACCAGTATCTATGATTTTAGAATTTATTATTGAGTGTTTAATAGGCAAATATATTGGATATAACATTTGTTATGGAATTTAGTGTTTAATTGTTTCTTATGTGAAATATTATTTAAGAAATTTCCTTCAAAATTGCGAATCAAATAGTGTATCATTTCAAATTGAATATTCGAATACTATGTTTATAATCAACTCAAAAAAATGAACCGAATATTTGATTCGAATAAAAAAAATATTTGAAACCAATTCGAATATGCAAATAATATCACGAATCCGACTCAAATACACTACTATTCGCTTCGATTCGATTCGTTTACAACCCTAGTGTAGAAGCAAAAGTTTAATAACATCAAAACTTGATCAATTAACGATTGATCAATCAAATTACTAAAAAATAAAGTGCAGCCAATAAGGAAAAACAAATTAAACTAAAAGAAAAGGAGAAAAAAAATTAAAGAATATCGTTTAATTTTCACAAAATGCAGATCGAAAACGAATTAAAAATATATAGAAACTAGAATTACTAGAACCTTTTCTCTTCTTCAAGAGTAGTGGTTTTGTAGTTGGGAATAGGTACATGGCCGGAGTCTATGCGGCGGAGATCCTCAATGAGAATGTCGTAGTGGCTCTTCACTTCCTCCACCGTTTTTCCGCCGCCGACGGCCCTCGCCACGTTCTGCCACCGGTCCGGCGTGTCTCGATCGAACCGGGCCACCGCTTTCTCAAACAATTTGTTCTCGTGGACCGTCCATGAACTCGGCCTACGCGAACTCAGGGAATTTGACGCCATTTCTTATTATAATAACTAATTAATAAGCTAATTTGAAATAAATAAGTAAATAAGGATTTATAGAATGATTTTGATATATGCAACGGTAGATAGGATGGATATAAAGTTGTATGCATGGCGGCTATATATAGTTGGGGGATTTTTAAAAGTCTGTACTTGCAACCACTACAATTTGATACCTCGGGGATTCTTTATTTATTTATACTTTTTGGCATAAGTTTTCAAATAATTATCAAATAAAGAAATAATTATCTCTTCAAAAATTGTGGGTAACCACTTCTTTTCCTTCATCTTAATATCGTGCCGAAAAGAAACAAACTACTTATTTTGGAACGGAGTAAGTATATACTCCCTCGGTCCAAAAATCAAATGCATACTTATCCATATTTTTTTGTCCACAAATCAAATGCTTATTTACCTTTTCGTACAATCATATCCTCCTACTTTTTCTTTATATACTATTATTTGTCATTGTTGGTCCCACATCACAACAACTTTATTCATATTTTTTGGTCAACACAATAACTTTATTTCTACTTTTTGGTTAATACTATTTTTTTTTTGTCAATACCACTGTTTTTTGGTCAATATTCCACTACTCTGTATTCTAACTTTTACCTACCTAAAATAACTTTATTAATTTTTCTTAATCTGTATGTCGGAACCTAAATAGACATATTATTTTTAAACGGAGAGAGTAATGAATAAAGGACAAAGAACGAATATCCAATTATGAAAAGCTGATAGTCTTTTTTTTGAGGTCGGGGGTAGCAATACCATGAAATTCTCTTTTTCGATATATTCTCATCACTTCCTCTGGCTTCTCTCATGCGGTTTCAAATATTCATCTAATTTATAATGGAAATATTTTGACTAAATAGAAAGAATATATTGTATGAAATTAAATTAACCTTATCAAATTTTCTTCAGTACAATATATAGTCATTCTTCCCAAAAAAAAAAAAGTCGGCCTTCTGTCTCATAATGGGAATAAATTTTCCCAAACTTATGGCTCAGGAAATAAAAAAGAAAAAAAACTATGCGCTGTTAAAAAATACTATTAATCAATGAAGTTAAAATTTTTATAGAAATAATATAAATATTGAATCTTGGTTTTAATCATGCATGAAGTAGACAAGGAATCGTGCATTTCCTCTGAGTTGTCGAGATTTAGTGTCTTCTATTCCTGAGATATATATGTACTATCAGACCTTGGTAATATTTGAAGAATTTGTCTGGTTTCAGTAAATTAAATCGAATTTCGTGACACGACACGACACAGGTGCTGTTTTGAATGTGAAACTAAAGTTCCATATTAATAATGGTGGGCCTTATTACAGATCCTTGGTATTGGGGTTTTGGATCATTATATTCAAAACTATCCAAAATTAATATTCATACACCTCGCTCCACTCCACCACCCACATTCCATAAAACCGGCCAAAATCATCAATCTCAATTTCCATTTCTAAAATAATATTTTTGTTTCACATTTAACTATATACGTGATCACAATATCACGGGTAGAAAGTAGAACTGTAGTAACACTTCCATTATATAAAAAACTATAAAAACGTCAGAATTTTGCATTTTTTTTTATCTCCTAGAATAGTTCATTTACTACAATAACTTAATCATAATGCTTCCAAAAATATATATATATAGTGAAGTAACTTATTAGTGCACCATTAAATGAACTATATATGGATAAACGAAGACCAATTGTCCAAAAAAAAAAAATTCTTACTTATGAAAGTGGTCCTACTAGTCTACTAGATCCTCCTAATCATAGCATTAAGTTTTCAATTTATGAAGAGAATAAATGAAACCATTCGTTTGAGGGATCTCCGAAAAAGCAAGAGGTTTGTGGATCCTAAAATGGTGGAAATATTTACCCTCAAAAAAAAATTGGTGGAAATATTCGTCTACCAAGAATCTAAGAATTAAGGTCCACATCTTTTTCGAATGATACCGATTATCCCAAGGCCTTTTTGTAATGATTGGGCCTCCACTTTCTAAATATTTGCCTTTTAGAATCCTCTTTAGCTTCCAAGAGCTCCACCACTCTTCATTGGCCCTGATCATTTCTACTATCTTCATTTTTTGAATAAGTGTATTTTTTTTGTTTTAGAAATTATATACTCCTATAGATTAAATAATTTTATATCTCGTTACTTTTAGTTATTGCATGACAAGGAGAAAACTGAGAAGTTGATATTATTTTTCATAAAATTCAAAATAAAAGAAAACTTATCAAAGAATAATGTATTTTCTTTCAAGTAGGACATTTTTAGGAGATGAACAGAGTAAATCACGTCTCTAATTTTCTTTATATTCCCCAAAATTTTTGACACAATTATTGTTAATGTCTTCGAATAAATGTTTCATTCCGTCAAAATTTATATCCTAAGAAAGTGGTCAAATAAATTCTTTTTGTTCATAATTATTGAAGTAATTTCGAATAATTAAAAAAATATATTTGAGAATAAGGCCATAAGGGAAAAATTAAAAAATATTATTTTTTCTATAATATGTTAAGATATGACACTTATTAAGATATAATGTTGTGAATATCTTCTAAATGTCCTTTTTCAGCATCGTAACTCATGCATATTACTTTAGCAAACACAGTACAAACAATTAGCACTTCTATTGTGTTAGAGCACCTCCAACGGCGGGCGTTCCACCGTTCTATCGCCGTTCTATTGTGTTGGAGGCGGAGCACCGGCGTCGCATCCCCTTTTTCCATTTTTTTATTTAATTGTGAAATATAAAATTAAAAAAAAAATTGTAACGGTACCAATTTAAATCAAACGGCTATATCCCATTTTTTTCCGTATATATAAATATCTCTTATTCATCCTTCAATACTCACACAATCTCTACTTCTTCACTCTCACTTCTAAATCCTTCTAATTCCTTTAAGATCTTAAAAAATGGGAATGATGAATCCAACCAATGGTACTCCCAATTTTTTTCATCATTTGAACAAAATCTTCGTCCTTCTTCAAGATCGTCCAATCCAATTCTCACACGACAACCCAGAGGCGGTTATCCGTCGTTCTCATCGTCGTCCGGTGGTGGATTAGGGCAATACTCCTCATCACCGGGCTGTAGCTACTTCACTCCTTCGCCTTCGCCGTCGGGGTTAGGTCCATTCCACCAATTCTCCACACAGCCCGATGGCTATCAATCTTTCCAGACGCCACCCAGAGCATACCAACAGTTTAGAGGAATCAACCTCAATGACGACGACGATGTGCTCGGTGAGCAAGAGAAGAATGAGGCGGACGAGGAGGAGGAGCCAGAGCCGCGTCGACGCAAGGAAAATGCCGTGGCAAAGGGAAAGGCCCCAGCGGAACAGGGGTGTCGAAGCAGCAACTACACACCCGATGAAGTTGAGTGGCTTGCCAAGTGCCATGTTGATATCGGCCTTGATGCGGTAAATTCGAACTATCAAAAGCTCGATAAATTTTGTTTTAAAATTGCCAAAAAATCCAACGAGTTCATAGCTCCCGCCCCACCTCGCGGCGTAGAGGCCATTCAGTCGGCGTGGACATGCACGAAATGGGAAATTATTAGATTTAACGAGCACTACGTCACATTCGAGAGAGAGAATACAAGCGGTCGGAGCGACCTCGACCTCGACCTCGACCTCTACATGCTGGCGTTCGATACTTATAAGGCCCACAAACAGAAAAGAGTTTTGGTTTAGGAAGGCGTAGGAGATCGTGAAGGATATTCCCAAATTCTGCAATCGGAATGCTTCAACCCAATCGAAGTGCTCGAAGACTAGTGCAGACGGCAGTACACAAGTCATTCTGGCAACTCTGCATCCACAAATGAGGCGTCCTCGATGCTAACCCGTCTGAGCGGCATCAAGGCGACGAAGAAAAGAAAGGGAAAAGTTAATCCGAAGATGGAGGCATAAAAAAATCAGCATGCTCATTGAAGAAATGAGCATGATGCGAAATGCTACGGTTTTCAAGCAAGACTACGATATCTACACGAGGAACACATCCGATATGGAGCTACAAGGTGCCAACTTGAAGTGTACGCGATGCTCAAGATTAAATGGGGGTTTTCGAATGTTGATATGAAATTTTCTATTCTCTATTTTTAAATAATCAATCGTATGGTAATTTCTAATGTTTCAATACAATTTGATATTTTATTATTCTTAGTATTATTCAAAATACAAAATAAAATTGAAAAAATAAAAATAAAATTGAAAAACAAAATTAAATACAAAATCAATCATTCGATCACCCTATGACTAAAAACTCTACTATTGTAGAATTTTTCACCCTAAGATTATCAATCATTGGAACACCACCAAAATACAATTAAAAATCCTCACCCTAGAGCTATATCACTCACTGTTGTGAATGCTCTTAGAGTGCTACTTATATAGTCCATTCTACTTTTTCGGGATCATAAATTTTTTTAAATAAAAAATAAAATATGTATATACTTTATTACTACTTAAAATTTCCATTGCAACCAGTCGACGATGCGGATGGTCACGCTTCCGGGCCCACTCTTACACAGGCACATGCATCTCACGTGCCAAAATAGACGCATAAAATGGATGCGCGTGTGTCTGCCTTCTTATTTTATTTTTAAATTTTTAGCGGGAGCATGCTCATTCTTTTTCTATAATTTTTTTTTTCATTTTTCTAAATTTTCATTTTTTCTCTTTTAATAAAATAATTAGAGTTTACTATTCTAAAACACTATTTATAAAATGTCAACGGAAAAAATTGATGGCCGGGTCGCAACCGGAAGTCTTGTAAATTGAATTTTTATGGAAAGGAAAATAGTTTGGTTCTTTTATTTTGGTTTATTTTTCTTTCTTTCTTTCTTTTTTGGATTCGAAGTTGTGGGAGCTATAATGATGTGTTCGTCTTACTATGAGTCCTACGACATTGCAAATGGATAGAGGATTCTGTCGACGGATTAGAAATCTACAAAGATAGATTTGTAACAAGAAATATTTAGAGATGAATGTGAAAATAATTATAAATGTATTGGAGGTTGTTTGGAAGAACTCATGTATGGAATGAATTCAAAACCAATTTTGTAGCAGTCTAGGTGGATTTGATATCAACTCTATAATAATTCATTAGAATTCCTCAAATTAAATCCCTGAACCAAATATGATCCTAAATTTGGTATGATGCATTATTGACCAATTTGATATATGAGCTAGTAAATGAAATAAAAATGAATAAATATTAACGTAAAATAATAAAAAAAAATTATTTGGTGTTGAGGCTCTTCTTTATTTTTTTTACTTTTATTTTTTGTATTCGTAGGAAGTCGAAACCGTTAATTTTGGTATGTACTTGATAAATCTCGATTCTTATACAGTAACATGTAAACCACACAAGACAGGTAAAAGGGTCCTTCAATAATACGTACGTCTACTTGCTATCAACTACGAATTCGGTCAAGAACATTAATCAATAAGCCTTCTCGAACTCAAGCGAGTCAAGCTACAAGGCCCAATAAAATACATTAAATTATTACTTTTAAATTTGTATACAAAATACAGTAGGTAAAGTGTTGCGTGTATATAGAATTATTGATATATATAAGACATACAATGAAAAAAATTGAGTTTGACGGAATTTTTTTAATTAATAATTTAATTTCATAGTTTCTATATTTTAATTATTAATAAATATACATTTTTTAAATTTTAATTATAAAATTTCATTTCAATTTAAATTCACAAGTTTAGGAATTGAGTGTGGATGAGAGTAAAATTTGGGAGCGGGTATGTATGTGATCGATGTTTCGGAAGGGAATCTGAGAATGAAAGAAATTTTGAAGCCAATCGGACAAATTTTTTCCTATTTCAAATATGTATGTCCAGATATAGTATGTCAGAATAGAATTATTGATATATATATTGTATAATCGTAGATAGATTGTTATAGAAAGATTTAAGAATCAAGGTATCGGTTGGCATCAGTTAACGGAAATATGTTCCATCTCCCCCAGTTTTATTTTAGTGAGAATCTGTCATCGTTACTTTAGACGCACAAAATTAAATTTTTGTTTGAAAAATATGTGACCTTTTCTTTTCAAAAACACTACTGTATTTCCCTAAACTTAGTACTGAAAAAGGAAATTATGTATATGTCATTTTCTATTGAAATATATTCCGAAATGTATCATATCCTTTATTTCCCCAACCATAACGTCTAAATACAATTTTTATTTTTCAGTAATTTAACTGTCAAAACACATTATAGAACAATGTATTTCATAATTTATCGATAAAATTATTAAGATAGATTTCAAATATTCTTCTACAATTCCTCAATCCGAAAGGAGAAGTGTTTAATCAATTTTGTTAATCTTATCACAATTCACAACATATATAGAATTATTACTACATATAGTCTAATCCATCTTTGAGCTTACATCTAATTAACACCAACCACAAAATAAGATCAAGATTATCAATCCCATCAAAATCAAAGAGAAAACAAAACTGAAAACTAAAGCAAGAGCATGCTGCAAGATGACAACATTTTAAACTTAGTAAAAACATATTTAGTATCTATTTCTTCAAGTTAAAGCAGATGAAAATGGTTGGCTTTATGTACCTCTCCATCTTCATATTAGATTCTTAATACATACAATCAAAAATATTGCTTGAAAGCTTCACGTTTCTTCACCTAATCATCAAAAACAAGCTTTCTCCATAACAAACTGATAGCCTTTTCCAAACTATATCTTATCACTTATAAAAACACAAACATTCGTTGCAAAATCATAAAACTACAAGTATCTTTAGGCAACAACTGTGAGTTTTAGCGAGTAAGATGGGGAGAAGAGAAGCTTGTGTGTGGAATGTTTGTATTTTTTTGGTGTGTTTTCTAGTATACGTCGAAGCTGCAGTCACAACATACCAGTTTAATGTTAGTACAAGATTTAAGATCATCTAAATTTTTCACACATCTCATATCTCAAAATCTCTATTTTTAACCTTTTCTTTTATTTTAATTCAACATTATCAGGTTCAAGTCAAGAACATAAGCAGATTGTGTCATGCAAAGCCAATAGTCACAGTGAATGGAATGTTTCCCGGGCCCACGATCTACGTCAGAGAAGGCGATCGCCTTCGTATAAATGTTACTAATCATGCACAGTATAACATGTCCATTCACTGGTAAAGATATCAAACCTAACTCCAGAACTTCTGCAGTGACATCTTAGTCTAAATCTGTTACTTGGTACATTTTCTTGATTTTCTAGGCATGGATTGAAGCAGTATCGAAACGGGTGGGCAGACGGGCCGGCTTATATAACGCAATGTCCGGTTCAGACGGGGCAGAGCTACATGTATGAGACTAATGTAACAGGACAGAGAGGAACATTATGGTGGCATGCACATATATTTTGGCTTAGAGCTACTGTTTATGGTGCAATTGTGATAATGCCTAAACAAGGGATTCCATATCCTTTCCCGCAGCCGAATTCCGAGTTTAATTTACTCTTAGGTTGATTTCTGTTACTGAAACAACAATTCTTGCATCTATGAGATTGTTATTACAATGCCTAAATTTTTACTATTTTTGACAAAAAAAATTAAAAAAACAGGAGAGTGGTGGAATGATGATGTTGAAGATGTTGTCGAACAAGGAAAGAAACTAGGATTGCCTCCTAAGATGTCCGATGCTCATACAATCAATGGAAAGCCAGGGCCCCTCTTCCCTTGTTCTGAGAAACGTACGTGCTTCGACAGTTTTATGTTCGACTTCTTCTGGTTCAAGAGGCTTAATAAGGTGTGTGTGATGACATTCTTTCTGTGTAAATTCTTGCATTGCAGATACTTATGCCATAGAGTTCGAGCAAGGGAAGACGTACCTGCTGCGGATCATCAATGCTGCCCTTAACGACGAGCTTTTCTTTGCCATATCAGGGCACAACATGACAGTAGTTGAAGTAGATGCAGTATACACAAAGCCCTTTTCAACTGAAGCAATCTTGATTGCTCCTGGCCAGACAACGAACGTGGTTGTTCGAGCAAATCAAGTGGCGGGCAGATATTTCATGGCAGCACGAGCTTTCATGGATGCAGGGCTTCCCATAGATAACAGGACTGCCATTGCCATACTCGAATACAAAGGCATTTCAAATACAGTAATTCCTTCCCTTCCTCAGTTGCCAGCTCTCAATGATACCTCCTCTGCTCTCACCTACAATTCCAAGATCAGGAGCCTCAATTCACCTCGTTTCCCTTGCAACGTGCCGCTTAAGGTCGACCGGCATCTCTTCTACACGATAGGGTTGGGAGTGAACCCATGCCCTACTTGTCAGAATGGGACACAACTCACAGCTTCATTAAACAACATCACTTTTGTAATGCCTCAAGTTGGACTGTTGCAAGCTCATTACCACACCCTCAAGGGAGTTTTCACTCAAGACTTCCCCGACCGGCCCACAACCCCTTTTAACTACACCGGTGCAACATTCACAAACCTCCAAACGACACGAAGCAAACTGCCGAGACTCAGCAAGATAGCATTCAATTCAACAGTTGAGTTAGTCTTGCAAGACACTAACCTACTCTCTGTGGAGTCTCATCCATTCCATCTCCATGGTTACAATTTCTTCGTCGTTGGAACTGGGATTGGGAACTTTGATCCCAAGAAAGACCCTGCAAAGTATAACTTGGTTGATCCTCCTGAAAGAAACACAGTTGGTGTCCCAACTGGTGGTTGGACTGCCATAAGGTTTAGAGCTGACAATCCAGGTAACTAACTTAAGTTTTCGACAAATTTCACTTATGATAAAACATTTCTTAGTTTGTCAAATACTGAGCAAATTACTGTCATTACATAGGGGTGTGGTTCATGCACTGTCACTTGGAGCTTCATACTGGATGGGGATTGAAGATGGCGTTTGTAGTCGAGGATGGACCAGATCAAGATCATTCAGTTTTACCTCCACCTAAAGATCTTCCATCTTGTTAATAATCACTTACAAACGACCAAACCATTTTAAGGGGAATTGTTTATTCTGAATTTCCTTCCTGCCAAATGCATGAGGAATTACAATAAAAATACTAAAATCAACTGTTTCAACATTTATGCATCTGAATGTAAGTTAAACAGCAGAGCATCTGATTTATGTTGATTCATTCGTAGTCTTGTACAAAATATTTACATTCACAATTACAATGCACAAATTCTGAAGTTGTATTCAAAATTTTCCTGACAAAATCATTGACTACATACTTGAAAGAACAAAAAGGAAGAAAAATAAAGAAGAGAAAAAGTTGAATGATGAAAAGAAATCATCATACACACACATCACATAGCACTCAATACTAACTAAACAAAAAAATCTTGCAACATTTTCCAAAATCAGAAGAAAATGGCAAGGAGGCAAACTAAGATGAACACCAGCAGCACCACTCCAATCCAACACGCACAAGTCCTTCTCTTCTTCATCTGCTTAGCCCGGTCAAGCTCCTTCGTCCCGCCTCGTACATCTGCAGCAGCATTCACCACATTCTGCTCAATGTTATTCAAATTATCAGCCTGAGCCTCAACCATCACAGCCATATCAAGAAAAACTTGATGCAGCTCAACCAAGCTCTTCTGTATATCCTTCACCGCCTCGTCCCTCTGTCGATTCTCCTCGAACAATTCCCCCTTTCCATCAAAAACTCCCACAACAACCCCACCATCCGAGATCATCTTCTCAATCATCTCATCGCTCGGCTGCTCCCCCGTCGCGGCGCAGTACCTTTTCTTGAGCCCTTCCTTGTGCTCATCAACGATTTTCTCTCTCAAGCACTGAAAATCATTCATCATCTCCTTCAGCTTGATTCTTAATCCATGAGTGACGCCGGTTCTCGTGCGATCCACGTGGCTTCCCTCTCTGTAATCTGCAGACAAACTGCGATTAGCCACGTTGGATTTATCGAGCGATTCCAGCCGCGATTTGATGATCTTGGATTTTCGGAGGAGCATGACCATGTCGGAGTTGATCTGATCCCTCAGCCCACGGAGAATTTTCGAACTCTGCGCGGATTTGGTCTCTTCATTGAGGTGTTGAAGATGAAGTAGGAGGTTTGTGATTTCTTCCATTTCCGCCTTGATTGTGCCTACTTCTTCGAAGAATTTGGAGAGATTAATTTCGTCGGAAGGGTCGAGTTTCCCCATCTCAACATCGGTGCCTGCTTCCAGATCCTTCATCGCCTGTTTCTTCAGATCCACATAACTTAGAAACGACTTCGTCATTAAGTCATTCATCTTCGTGCTTCTGCAAAAATTACGAATTTACATTTACATGAGAAATCGGCAAAGAAAATTCTTGAGAAACGAAAATTAAGAAGATCAAGTGTAAACCATACGTACCACAGAGATGAAACTCGAGAAGAAAAATATTATTAGTTGAGTTTTTTCCTTGAACCCTCGGTATCACTATTCAAGAAGCAATCTGCGGAGATTACATCCAAATCAAGGAGTAGAGTAAGCAATCTTGCTACCAAAAACAGAGTACAAGAAATATAAGAATTCTTCACGAAATTGCGTTAGTAATCAAGAATGTAAACAGACGAAGAACCTTTTCAAAGAGAAAGGGAGCGGATAACCAGAATTGAAATCTCAGAATGAGAATTATTTCACTCTAGAGAGAGAGAGAGAGAGAGAGAGAGAGAGAGAGAGAGAGAGAGAAAGAGTAGAGAGGGTTCAAAGTTCAAAGGCAAGCGCGGTGAGTTCCGTTGCGATTTTTCGAACTTATATGTGGCAAGAAAATAAATTATTTAGTAGCCGTTACGACTTTGAAAAGACTATTTTGCCCATCAGGAAGTCGAGCTTATTAGAGCTGCAGCAATTTGTAACCCTAAGCCAAAACAAAAT
This sequence comes from Schizonepeta tenuifolia, assembly GCA_029490685.1. Classification (NCBI taxonomy): domain Eukaryota; kingdom Viridiplantae; phylum Streptophyta; class Magnoliopsida; order Lamiales; family Lamiaceae; genus Schizonepeta; species Schizonepeta tenuifolia. Next base: position 33,274,413 of record CM055957.1, on the reverse strand, counting down.
TAACGTTACTCGCTTTTTTAAAAGTAGTTTTTTAAATATGTTTCAATAGCAAATTGTGATTAGGGCTAAATGTCTAAAAGTTAACTTAATTCCGGTAATCCAATTTAAAAATAACTTAAGCGATATATTAATAATATATTATTGTTTCAGTAAACTATTAAACTATCAAAGTCATATTTCACTGAAATTGTAGACGCTGGTTTGACCAGAATAGTCTATTATATATCCGTTTTCTTGTCAATTTTGCTTAATCATTTTGCGTCCAAACATAGAATTTAGTGTTCTATTTACTGATCTCCTTGAAAATAATGGAAAACATATACGCTTTTATAACAACAGTAGTTAAATAATTATAAAATGTGTATCCAGACAACAAATAATTCATAACATTCAACCAAATCGAAACCAAAATTGCAGCACTGTAATTCTAACAGCATCAATAATGGGAATTATTGAACCCGACTATATTTCATGAGTAGGAGCATCAATTTTTACCCAGTTTTCTACCTTTGAGTGTGTTAACCTTCCTTCTTACTTGGCCTTGTTAAACTTTCCCTTTCCCTTCCCGAACGACCCTTTACCTTTCTGCTTTCCCCCCTTCTTGTCTTTTCCATTTTTCATTCCCTTCTTCCTAGAATCAGATTTCATTCGTCGATCAACAACAACCTTCCCCTTGCCACCCTTAACTTGGACCCCCTTCTTCGCTACCACATACTCCTTCTGTGGCTTTTTCGTTGCCGTTGCCTTCTTGTATAAGCTTTCGATCATTCTTCCCTTGGAACGATCAGAAATGTCAGCCTGATCTGATATAGTATTAGCCTTTTTCCGGACCTTCTCTAGTTTCTTAAAAGCAGCTCGTTTCTTACGGGCTTTGGCTTCCGCTACCTTCTTAGCAGGTCGAGCATTAATATCTCTAAATTGTGCTTTCATTGCATTTATCTCTTCCTTAGTCACAGGTTTAACTGGTACCCGATGCTTCATCTCCTCATCCAGAAACCATTTGGGCAGCCCATCATCATGAAACATGTACTTATTGTAAGCATCATCTATCATATTTTCTCTCTGCTTTTTTGTAAGCATCTTCTTAGCACAAGCTAATATTTCAGCCTTTGTTTCAATAGTGTCATTGTCGTCCGACTCATCAGACGAAGAATCACTTGAATCTGTATCTGGGGCAGGCACTATTTCAAAATCATCATCTACCTTGTTCGCCTTCTTTTGACGAATCGGCTCCTCGGGAGAAATTTCCTTTATCTTTTCTGAAATTCTGGGGCGTTCCACTGGAATGTCAACCTGCATTTCATCTTCACTATCATCATTGCCTACTTTCACATGTTCATCTCCATCCAGGAACACATCTTGACTAAACCAATTATTTAAAATTTCATCTTGAGTTGGTGCATCTTCAGCTAGTGGTATCATGAGAGGATTCGCTTCACGATCACCCGTCTCATTGTCAGAGTCTTGATCCGAATGCAACTTTGTATCATCATCACCCTGCATAAACAATACCAAATAACTATGTGCAACTGCCAATCGCAAATTTACTGTCCTGTATGCCATCTTTATACATCAAGCATACCATGTGAAACATCATGGTGAAACTTTAATCATATAATGGAACAAAAACTACTTTTAATATGAGAAGAGCAGAAGAGCGCATATCAAAAACAGAAAAATGATGTCAACTCCAGTTTTTAGAAAGAAAAACCCTTAAATTATTCACAAAAATCACTGATCAGCACAGCAAGTTGCAGGGCAACAAATATTGTCAAGGGGAATAGAGGCACAAGCTAATCCAAATACCTCCAAGAGTTGATCATCCTTGTAATCTTGCTTTGACCGCTTCCTCTGTTTTGCAACTCCATCTTTTTTAGCCAAGAACCTTTCATACGCTTCATCAAGTAAGTTCTCCACTTGTTCATCGTACCTGAATGCAGAATACTCATTCAGTCACAAGGGAACGAAGAAACTGGAACATTCAGTTCAACCTCAAAATGCAGCTGTTGAGAGAACAATTACCGCTTTCTTTCCTCCTCAGAATCCAAATCGCTATTTGAGCTTTCTTCAGCATCACCATGGCTTTCTTCACTTTCACTGTTCCCAACTTCACCAGCATCCTCATCATGTTCATTGTTATCAACAGCCACAAGATCATTCTTCCCCTATGTTGCATAATCAGAAGAAGTAAAAAAAAATCAAAATGATTCCAAATTTAAACCTACGCAACAGTTGGGCACTGATGGAGCACCCAAAAAAAAAAAAAAATTGTACAAGTCTCTGTATGTGTGCTAGATTTACGTGCTTGAGTGCGTATTTCCATTTTGTTCAGGGTCAAGGGGTATGTCAGATTTTGACATATCATTGTAAAATAAAGTGAAGATCTCAGGAAATGATGTAACCATAAGATAGTGGATTAAGATACAGATGGCAAGGTGAGACAATGGGTGCGTGAGAGTGAGGTACCTTGATGGAAGATAGAGAAAACAACTCCATATCAATGTAACCATCTTCAATTGCATCCATCTGTTTCCCTAATGCTTTCCGAGATTTGTCCTGAAAAAAGTAGGAAGAAAAAAAATTAAATCATAGCTAAAAGACCTGCTTGTGCAATACAAGGGTAAATAAGTATAAGAAGACTTCCAAACTGGGTAGAGAAAATGAAGCAGGTTTAACAAAAGTTTGGCACACCACAAAAGGAGTAAGATAGTTTTATATAGATCCAACAGTTCCATACAGCAATTTCCATGACGAATTGGACTTCTCATGCAATTTTAACTAAACAGGGGAAAGGTCATGAACCTAAAACACAAAGCCAATCCAGCCAGGATCCACAGTTCTTTTAGAAAATGATTGCTGAATGATCTTTTTAGGAAGTGTCTAGAACCACTAGAAGTGTTTTAGTACATAAGTTTCACACTATTCAGTGACATTCATTCTAGCCTCATTCTAAGCCAAACATGATGGCAGGGACAACTTTTTTTAATGCATCACCATTTTTTGCCCAAAAAAAAAAAAAAAAAGGTCAAAGCACTTCCAGGATACAAATGCTACTCTGATTTTACTCTGATTTTATCTATCACGTTTTAAATAGAATATGCAGTACATAATACTCTGAATCAATAATCAATAAGTGACCTATAAGGAGGAAGATATTCAAAAACCTTGGCTTGTCTTTTAGATAGAATTTTCTTTGTCCTTTTCTTCTTCCGGTCCATGGCATTAGTTAGCTCTTCCATTTCATTAAGTAGTTTCTCGTCTTCATCTACCTCAGTCTCTTGTTCAATAATGGAGGGAGCAGAAGCAGCCTTCTTGGGAGCAAGAGCCTTCCGCATAAGTATACGCCACCTGGAAAGAAAGACACATCATTCATGTAACAGAAGTTCAGGAGAGACATATTAGTCCACAATTAAATTAAAATTTCACCAGATGCAGACTTACTTAAGAAGATGCTTAAAGTCTTGCTTTCCCAACACCCGTAGATCATCACAGAGAGCTTTAACCTGTCCAATATTTGACAAGACGAAGCAATATAATCGTCAATGATTATTAAAATGATATTTGGTATAGACTATAGAGTTTCTTAAAATCGAAGAGTTACACATACCTCTTCAGTTGTTTGTGCATGATCTTTCAGAGGCAAAGAATCAGAATCATTGAAGGTTATAGAAGTAACTGAACCAAGAATCTCAAGAGGGTTTTCAGACGAAATAAACTCGGATGCTGTGCTCAACTTTCTCAATGTTGTGTCACCATCCTCGTAGCTGCAGATGAGAACACATACTACTAACAATTAACTACTAACCAAGGCATCAATAACATACATACCAAACTAAAGAAAACTTCACAAATAGGATTCAAATCTCCAGAGGAAGACCAGGGGTTAGAAGCAATAATACACAGGGAGGCCTTCTCTGGTGAGTTACAAAACAAAGGTCCAAATGAGATTGATTTGAATGTTGGTGTGTGTATCCAAGCGTTTAAAGAGAACAATAATGTTCTAATAACTTCATTTTTTGTCAAATATAGAGGAAAGAATGACTTAAGAACTTTGGCAGCAATAGATGAGTTAAAATTACCCATCACGGTGACGTTTTTGTTTCGTTCCTCTCAGTACATCCAAGACCTGATAACATCAATTTAATAGGGATGAGTACCATCAAAAGAAAGCAATGCAGAATTGAACGCAGCAAAACAGTTTAATGAACTGCCTTACCTTTGGAGTCTCCTTTCCTCCTTGAAACAAATGCTTAAAGTCCAGAAGTCGGGGATCAATCTTAGAAGGTGCCTTATATTTAAGGCCTACAAGATAAATTTCAGCTGATGCTGATCTACTAGCTGCAGGCTTGTCTACTTCAACCTTTTCAAATAACTGCAAAGAACATCCAAGCTCACAGAATGTTGTAGGGGAAACTTGGAATCATTCTCGAAGGAATAAATTAGTACCTGTCTAAGACAATACATCACAGCAGTATAATCTTGGGACCTGAATACCTGCACAAAAAAAACACATCAGAGAGTGAGGGAGACAAGTAACGTAAGAACAAAATTTGATCTTTTACAGTAAATTGAGTAAAGAAAATGACACAAGCATAGCCAAGTCTCCAAAATGCAAGCGCAAGCACCAGAGCACCATCAAACGTACATAGACAAGCATGATTAATTAAGTGCTAAATTTCGATGTGCACAGTTTGCGGAATTTAAAAGATAACTAAAAAAAATTACTCCAGCGAATACAAAAGAAAAGGCCAAGTTATACATACCTTGGTGACAAAATTTCCCTTGGGAGCTAACAACTCCGTTGCAAGCTTCACCGCGTCAATAACCAACGCATTCTGGCTCGTGGCCTCCTTAGCCCAGGCGCCACCGACGTTCGGCGAGCCATCATGTAGCACCAGGTCAAAGGCTGAGACGCCGTTCTCGGCCATCACCCGCTTGACGGCGGCTCTGCACTTAGGACCAGTGATATCCTCCTGCAGCGAGATAGCGCCGCGTATTGGTCGAATAGGATCGAGATCGACGCCGACGACGAGGCTTCCAACGGGGACGTTCTTGAGGCAGACCTGCATCCATCCTCCCGGCGCGGCGCAGAGGTCGAGCACGGCGCGAGAGGAGTCGAGGAATTGGAATTTGGAGTTGAGCTGCACCAGCTTCCAAGCCGCTCGACATCTGTAGCCCTGCTCCTTGGCGAAGTGATAGTATTTGTCCAAACGATGCTTTCCCTTCACTTTCCCCATCTCCGACTCCGATCAATCAATCTGCTCCGTCACTGTGTGTTTGTGTGTGTGTCTGTGTGTGTGTTGTTAGGGTTTCTGGTTTTAGGGATTGTTGTTAGTAGGGTTTAAGCCGGGACAAATAACTGTCTTACCAAATTGCCCTTTCTTTAGTTTTGGATTCGGATATTTTGGATTTTTGGATTGGACCACATCTCGAGTAGGCTTGATAGAGCCCACTTCTAAAATGTGAACGTGTGGAATTCGGTTTCGGTTAATTGGTTAATAAATGATTTAACTGAAAACTGCATATTACAGTTATCGGTTCGGTTATTGGTAATAAAATTAGTGAAAATGCGATTATCGGTTATCGGTAACCGAACAGTTAAACCGATAATAACCGAATTAATCGAATTCTTAATTCATATATTAAATACAATATTATTACTAATATGTTACAAGTAGTACTCTCATCTTATATCTTAATATTAATACTAATATATTTTATGTAGTACTCTACTTTCATAGCATAATATTGTTATTATTTACTAATACTAATTTTATGTTTTAACATAATCAATCATATACTATAATGCAATTCAATGCAATTAATTAGGTATCGTATATTTAAACAATAATACAAGTTTGGATAAAATCTATTGCTGTTTTGTTTTGTTTAAGAGTGGATGAGATTAAGCAGACTTTTATGCCTTATTTTGATATGTATAACTTTTGAATTATGATTCGTAGTTGGTTGTTGGATTCGTTGGATTTATATTTTGTGGCTTGCATAACAATTTTATGTTTTATTGTTTGTTTTTACTTTCCATAATTATATTCGGTTAAAATAGGTTAACCGAAAATCAAACCGAAATAACCGCAGCGGTTATTGGTTAACCGAAAATAATGATGGTTCGGTTATCGGTAGGAAAAAAACGTGTTAAACGGTTATCGGTGCGATTAACACGTAACCGAACTGATTTCCACCCCTAACGGCTCATTATACTCATCGTCGACCACGTGAAACATTGAAATAGTTTTTCTCTAACATAAAAGATAAATTATTTTATTTTGGAAAAAAAAAATTCAAAATAGCTTTTTGAGTTTGTTTGTGACTTTTATACCCTTCATACAAGAGGATTAATTTTAATTTTTATCATACATAAAGACTAACTTCATGCAACAGGGACGGGTCGGTTGACCCGTTGACCCGGTCAAAATATTATTTTCTTTTTTCGAATTTTTTTTTCCGGCTCGGCCTTCGGTTCTGATTTTACGGCTTTGCCTTTCGCTCCGATTACTAATATAAGGATAATCATCGGGCAATAATTTGAATTTTTTCGGCTCGCTCCGAGGCCTTCGGTTCCCCTCACTCGAATCTTGACCAAAGAATAAGCGACAAACAAAAAAATTAATTGGCAAACAAAAAAAAGGAGGGGAAAAAATGTGAAAATTAAAAATAAAAATAAAAAAGCTGAAAAAATAAATAAGAACGGCAGAAAAAATTGAAAAAATTGAAAAAAGTCGCGCGATCGCATGGTGCGCGACCTGCCGTAAACAAGTTTTTGCGTTAATATTTTAAGGGTGAGCAACAATAATTGTGTTTTGACGCCAAATTATGTCTTCACTGTTTAGAAAGATATCGATTATAAATGAAACCAACACAAAATATTAAATTAGAGTAGAATTATGAAATGAATCGGATTGGACTGGTCCGTTCCTCGCAAGAATTGAGTCCAGCTCAAGCCCAACAGATTTTGCATTAATATTTAAAATTGATGGGTCCAATGAAAAGCGAGTTTGGCATGGCACAATGTATGATTATTCAAGCAATTGCTTTAGAACAATACAAATTGATGGAAGGCTCCTTTGACAAATAAAATAAAATAAAATTTGATAGAAGAAGGCCAAATACATAATACTATTAAAAAGGTGATTTTCTTAAGTCAAATTGAAAATACATTCTCCCAAAAGAATTGAAAATACATTTTAACCACACTAGTCAACATAGAGTTATTAAATTATTTTGGATTCTTTTGTTTTAATTTCATTCATCATTCTATTAGATTTTTCAGTACAATTACATGAAATTGTTATAATATAGTGCAAAGTTAATGATTGATAATTTGTAGCTCTTGCAAATTATCTAATTAAGCTACTTATTATTTAAGATTATACTTTATTTTATTATATCTTCGATTTAATATTTCAAAACAAAATCTTCAATTGCATTGAATCATGAAAAAAAGTTTCTCTATTTTTCTTATGGTGTGGAATAATACCAATACGTAGTGATGGTAGGTTTTAGCCCCTTAGACAGCTCCATGTCATGGTGCAAGCCATCACTGCATCATGGCACAGGCAACATCGGGTCAGTTGACTTTAGCTTGACACGATGAGTTTGTGATGGAATTGTATCCGGATGAGCTGAATATCGAGGATGCTCGGGGAAAATGAGGCTTTAAAAGAGTTTGGCTCGACTGGATTTAGTGTGGCACGAAGTTGGTCGGATTTGTGTGACGGGTGTGAGGTTCCTGACACGGCTTGGTGCGGAGTTTGGTCGAATACAGAGTTGGCACTTGTTTATGGTGTCAAAGTGTGAGGTTACTTGTTGGTGAGTTTTGGCTCGAGCAAAGTCGGCTAAAATGAATTTTGATACGAGGGTGGCACCATGGTGCATGCCAGGGCCAAGCCAAAAAAACTTGTTTTTCCACATCCCTTTCACTGGTTAGTACTGCCACGACGGTTTTAGGGCAGTTAACATATATAGGGAAGAGGTGTCTGCTAAGATAACTGTCCGTGCCCACGACTCGGCAAGACCCTCAATTGAAGGTTGTCATGTTGCCTCGGCCTGATCCGTCGACCCGAACTTGGCCCGAAATGTCCCAAACGGTCATCTTAGTGTTGAGGGAGCTGTCCAACATATAAAATATGAGTGAGTAGCCATTTTAGCCTAAGAGATCTCTGTTGTAAGCTTGAGGGCAAATCCTTTGTACGAAATATGAGTAATACGAAGGTTATGAAGTGTGTTCCCGTATTTGCTTGTGTGTTTTACGATTCTGTTGTGTGTGTGTGTGTGTGTGATTTACTTGATTGCACGAGTTTTCACTACAACAAATAAACACGAGTGTTGGTGAGGAAGGAGGGCTAGTCGGTGGTGCAGATCGATGCCGCACAAGGCAAAAAAATTCCGTGTCAGAAGAAAACGTTGTGACATTTGGTATTAGAGCCAAGTTGGCTCTGGTTCGTGCTGCTTGTTGTCGCCATTGTTGGGATCGTTACGACTTTTGAATTTACCACACTCGAGAAGCGTGTGCTCCGGCTTAAGGGTCTATTGGGTGATCCGCCGGAGACTTCGGAACGGGTGTGATGGTCCCGATACGAGTTATGGTGTATGGGGGGGGAATACACCAGATAGAAAATTTTAAAACAACTCTCTAAAATATCTCAACCGAGTAAAAACACTCAGCTGGATTCACAACTAAGTAAGAGTACTCAGCTAGAAGAGTGGTGCTGTGCGGAATGTGGTGGATAAAAACTAACTCGTATAAAATCAACTCACGCTTAAATGCAAGGTCGGTCAATAACCAAGTCAGTTAAAATGCAAAGATGTAGTTTTGTATGCTGGTTAGTTGGTCAGTTGAATATGCAATAAGTAACTGAATAATAAACACAAACACACAAAGATTTACGTGGTTCGGAGAGAACTCCTACGTCCACGGGGAGTTGTGAGCACAACTCAGTCCAAGTTCTTCTGGACAAAAACCACAAAGCTTACGCAGGCTTTGCAACCGTTAAGATAAGTTTACGGGTACTTATCAACCTTACAGATAAGTTTACGGGTACTTATCAGCCTATCTACTCAATTCCGGGAAGAGTAGGGTCCTAACAATCCTTTTGAGAGGATGTGTGGTTTCCAACTAATAGCTCGAACAAGAAGTGAGCTAGGATCTAACACTCTGCGAACTCTCAACTAGTGATGTTCTCAAGGTTGGATCGAAAAACACCAAGACAGAATCTAACACTCTAGAACTCTCAACTAGTGATGTTCTTAGAGGATAACAGCAGTTTTGCTTGAGTGCAAAATAAAGTTGTTCTTTCGCTCGTATATCTCTTCTCGCACTTGTCTGTCTCGTAATCGTTCTGTGTATCTTGGTGAATGAATGAAGGCCTCTATTTATAGGCGGAGAGAATCAACTAGCCGTTGGAGGAGCCGTTGATCTCTGTTCTTTGAAAGCGATGGCTTGTCTCTCATCTCTGCAGACTTTCCGGATTTGGCAACTGAGTGCTTCTGCTTTCCATCTGAGACAGCCTTGTGTTGGGCCAAATGAGGTAATGACGGAGAGTCAAACCTTCACGTGACTTCCTTATTTGAATTTCAAATCTCAACATTAGTCTTTCAACATTGGATGGTCGGTTGAGACGTTTGATCTTCATCTGATTTGTCTTCAGCTGATGTTCTATCTGAATGCTGTCTTCATCTGATAATTTGTCTGAAGGACAGTTGAACTCTCAGCTGCTTTGAACTTCAAGTTGTTGATCTTCTCAGTTCGAGTCCTTCAGCTGATATTCTGAATCTTGAATGCTCAGCTGTCTTTCTGATGTTCTGAATCTGATCAGTTGGCTTGAACGTTCAGATGACTTTCTTCCATCTTATGTTCTCTTACAACTTCCCCCTTTTTAACTCTAGTCTGATGAACGCTCAATTGTCTTTCTTACAACTGATGTTCTATCCGAGTGAAGCCTTGTTGCCGTCTTCAGCTGGAGACCTGTAAAGATAAAATCTTAACATTGCTCAAACAGCGAGCCTAACTACTAACATTAGGATCTGGCAACATCTACTCGGTTGGGGTCAGTTGGTTTTGGAATCAATCAAAACTTTAATAAATTTTCCAACAATTTCCCCCTTTTTGATGATGCCAAAACCCTTATAAAACCCTTATAGATCAAACTGATCTAAACCCTACTGACCTATCTAAAATCTCAGCTGAAATTCTAGACAGTCTATAAGATTAAAACATCAAAGGGTTAGCACAGTTATAACATGATATTGAAATAACTTTGCGATTCAGAGCTTGGAAAATTAGAGATTGTACGTCAAGTTGAATCGGATAACTGATGAAAGTTTTCATTATAACTGATGGTTACAACAAAATGCACAAAATCAAAAATTACATCAGTTGCTCAAAAACTAACTGAGTTAATACTTAAGCCCATATTTACTAAACATTCTAACAAAAATTTCTCTTTTTGCTTCTGACTCCTTCGAGATGTCAACCTCGTGCTCTCGGCAAACTTGTCTTGCCTCAGCTGCTATCTTCGTTCGGTTGGGGTTTCGAGAGTCTGGGAGGAAGGGAGGCTGATATGTGACTTTCTGAAGGACCGGGACTGTGTTCAAATCCAGTTTTGCATCTATCATTGCTCGCCTGAACTGGCTGAACATGCCCGAGTCCCCAGTGTGTAGCTCGGTTAAGGCTTGCTTGAACGCTCTCCTCGGATCGTCAGTTGAGAATACCTTCCTATAATAGAAGTCATTCACAAACTCCTGCTTGAATGACTCCCAGTCCTCGTTCCACTTGATTGGCATCCACTTGTCTACCTGCCTGAACCGACTTTGGAGCTTAACCTTCCCTGGCAGCCTTTGTTGTTTCAGCCTTGCCTCAGCCTTTACTTGATGTTTATCTATTCGGCGACGGCTGCGGGAGGCAACATTCCTGTCCAGGTTCTTGGTGACCTTGACAAGCTCCTCCTCGAACTGGTTGACTCGTTTAGCTTGGCTGGCAGCAAACTTCTTAATCCAGTCGGGATTCATGTAGTCTTTTTCAGCAACATCCATAGCCTTGGCAGCAGCAATACACCCTTCGGTTGTAATACCGTCGAGTTCCGCATCAAGCTCGGCTGCGATTTCGGCTATGGAGTTGTAAGAAACTCCATACTTCTCCGCCTGCTCCAAGTCCTTTGCCATATCAGCTCCGCCTACGTCGGTTGGCTTAGGAGTGGACTTCTTCTTCTGGGTCTTCTTCTTCGGCTGGCTTTTCTTTAGCTGAGATTCTTTGTCAGCTGACATATCTTCCTCAGCCTGGGTCTCATCTTCCCCCTGCATCTCAACTTCCCCAGTCTTCTCTTCCCCCTTTTTGGCATCAGCAACAAGGCTTGCGACTGATCCATCCAGAGAGGTGAGTTGTTGTTTAGCTTGTTGGATGCGGTTGAAGAGTTCATCGACCGCGCACTCTACTCCAACCTTCTTCGCCAGTTCAGTGTCCAGGCGCTCTTATTCGGCTTTCTTAAGTGTAGCGAGGTTTTCATTGACTTCGGTCTGGAAAGCAACGAACTCAGCCCATCTTGACTCGAACCGAGACTCTCATTCTTGGTCTTGAGTCTGTTGAGATTTGGCGAGGTTGGAATCAGAAATGGATTTGAAGACATTTAGATCGGACTTGATCTCCAGAACGGTTGACTTCAGATCAGAGATATCTTGGCTGGTGGAGGTTGAGAATTCGTCCAGCTTTATCTTCAGTGAAACATTCTCCTCCAGCAGCTTCCTGTTCTTCTCCTCCTGTGCTTCCAACATCCTCAGCTGATCTTCTTTGTTGTGCTGGAAGTTGGCAAGCATCTCCATCCTTAGCTGGTTCACCCTCTCAGCAATCAACTCGCATATTTCTTCAGAGGAGGGCGCTGGCTGATCAGCTGGAGCTTGGTGTTCAGTTTGTGCTGGCTGGTCAACTATAACCATGGCTTGACGGTGGGCCAGGTACAATTGAAGCTCTTCTTCTTCCTTCTTGGCTGCTGTGGCGGCTGCGTCCAGGTCATTAATGAATTCAGCCGACTTGACAAGCATGTTGTCAAGGAAGGCAACGCAGACTTGTTCAGCCGTCTCCCTTGTATCTCTACCTTCTGCCTTGCTGAGGTCCAGACGACGCGTCAGCAGTGCCACCTTGTTGTTGTAGGCAACCTCAAGGTTGGTGTAGTTAAAGTAATCCCTGATGCGCGACTCATCGGCTTTGAGCTGGTCCCAACTGTGTATGCGGATGGTGTCTTCCTTGACATACCAATGGCTGAAGATTATGCTGAACTGATATAGCAGCTCAGTTCCGAGAGTGGCAAAAACCGGCATGTCGCGCGCTTCTGGGAACATCCCGATAAGCTTCTGGAAGCAGTAGGCCAGCTTGTCTTCATGCTCCTGTGCGACTGCCTGTCGATCGACTTCTTCATCAATGGGGGAGGAAGATAGATTTTCATATGGGATCGGTTCAACGGTTTCATCAATGTTGGCCAAAGAGGTGGTCTCAACGTTGGCATCGAGCTAGGAGCTCGGAATTTCGGATTCTGTGGGGAGGGGGGCATCAATAGGTTCCTCAACATTGGCCGAAGAGATGGTCACAATGTTGGCATCGAGCGAAGAGCTCGGAATTTTTGGCTGTTGATCGGTTGGGAGAGTGAGAGTCTCTTTGGGCGGTACGGCATCAGCTCCTGCCGTGGGGGAGGTTGGAATGTCTTCAGTTTTCTCAGAGGAGGAAGAAGCATCCGAGGTCATATCCGTTTCCATCCCTTCCAACTCATCTGTTCCAGCTGCGCGAGGAACAATCTCGAACGCATCCTTGTCAACTGAGTGACTCGACTCAGATGGTTCCTCGGCTGGGCCCTCCTCAGCTGGTGTTGCCTCAACTGGTATCTGCTCAGCTGGCTCCTCAGCTGGAACCTCCTCAGCTGGTACTGCAACCGTCTTCTTGATGCGAACTCTCAGCTTCTTCTTAGCTGGTTCTTCAGCTTTCTCCTTCTCCGACTCAACTCGTTGTCGGCGTACAGCTGTTGATTTTGCTTTGCGGCCGGCAGCTAGGGGCAGCTCCTCAGCTGTGTCCTTTTCTTCAGCTGTCTTCACAGCTTCCTTCTTCTCCTTAAAAGTATAAACACTCATAATCACATCCTGAGCCTTCTTTGATGTTGGGAACAACATCAGCTTCTTCATCGGGGTCTCTTCACAGTCATCCCAGACCATGTTCTGACCCTTTGTTGCGAAAAGGATCAGGGCAGAGATTTTACAACTGAAGTTGAGAGTTCCCTTGACACTCAACAACCTTTCCCCGGATTCGGTTGTGGTCTCGGAGATCTTCTGTTTCTCCAATGTCAACTGGTTTTCAAAATACTGGAACCAGTTGATCTCATGCTTGTGTTCCAAGGCTAGCAACTGTTTGAGCTTCGGTCGGCTGATGTCTCCGAAAGCTCCGTTGTAACCGAACACGACCTTGGATACAACATCGAATAGGAGTCGATGTTCTGGCTTCAACTTGGTCCTCTGCATATTGCTCTTCAATTTTTCTGGAGTGATCAGAGCACTTTCCAGAAATGAATCGGCTTTCGCATCGGTTATATTTTCAACTGTATCCGTGGCGGAATGATTTGGAGGAATGATTTGGCGAAGAAGATCCGAGACAGGAATGGGGACGGTAACACGGCGAATGGTTCTGGCCGGAACGTCGCGTTGTCGACAAGATACTTCTGTGATGAGGTCGTCTCGGCTGTCGATGGGTAGTTGCAGATTTACGAAGAACTCTCCGACTTGACGCCTGAAAAGGTGGGACGGGAAGAGCGTCGCCCAGTCCAGTAGGCCGTTCTCCCTGAGAGTATTGGCGAGGGGAGACAGAACCGATGATTCCAGTTCATCCTCTGACAGGATCTGCTCGAAGTGTATTTTGGAGACCAGCAGATCAAAGGATTCCTCGTATGATGTGGGGACTAGTGAGGGTCCGGAGGATGCCATCTTCTTTTCTTTAGGTGCCATTTAGTGATTCTGTGAAGATATATATAAGCAGGAAAGAAAAACTTGCAGAAAATGGTTAGACAGAATCTGAGAAGACGATGAACAGTTACTGCAGATAATCACAAATGTAGAAGGTAAGAGATCACTTCCTGATTTTCCGCCTTTTATAGGTTTTTGGCTCGGTTGAAATCGACGGCTAGGGTTGAATGGCGCGAATCCATCAACGGCTGAGATCACGCGACTGTTGACTAGCTTTGACTTGACGTCACGATACGAGTTCCAACCAGCGCGTGAGAAGGTGAACTGTATTTCATGTCAGCCCAGTCGCACTATAAAGTAGGCTATTGATGTTCAGCCACACTTTACATTAAATGCGCTATGATGGCTATTTTAGTCTAACTGACATGCTCAGGAATGTTTGAATTTATTTCAAACATTCTCATTTAAGACACAAACACCTTCAGCCATAAATATTACCTGCCAGCTGATGTCGAAATCAGCTGAGTAATACCTCTCAGCTGATATCGAAATCAGCTGTGTTCCAATGTTGCTGCATACCATCAGCTGACTCGAGTTCGTCTGTTCAGCTGACGTCTGATGTCTTCGGTTGGAGATCCGCATCTGATGTCTTCGGTTGGCGATCTGCATCTGAGATTCCCCCTTCTTCTGAGCTTCCCCCTCAGATGGATATCTATCTTTTCACCTCAGCTGGTTCCTCATCTGATGGATCCAACAATCCAAGTAGATCACATAACATCTTGAACCGCGCTTCGGCTAGAGGTTTGGTGAAGATATCAGCTTGCTGAATCTCAGTTGGAATCTTCTCCATGGATACATCCTTCTTCTCAATATGATCTCGGATAAAATGATGTCGAATGTCAATATATATATATATATATAGAGAGAGAGAGAGAGAGAGCAGGTACGGCCGCAGACTTTGGAAACGGAAAGGGCGGAGCCGCGGAGACGAGAGAGAACAGCGGCGGAGAATAAAGAGACTGAGAGAGGGAAGGGCGGAGCTGCGGAGACGAGAGAGAGCAGCGGCGGAGACTGGAGAGACCGAGAGAGGGAGGACGGAGATGACTAATGAGAAATTGAGAATATGAGAATGAGAGGGGGAGGCGCAGACGTAGGGTTTACACTCAAAAAATTTGAGTAATAATTTTTTAGGGGTGATGGGCTGGGCTTGGAAGTTGGGCCAAATAATATTACATACACTAAATGATATTTGGGCTAAGATTGAGAGTTAGAAAGAAAAATAAAATAGTCGGGTAGTAGTCGGGTATTTCACGGATATTTTGCAGGTATTTTTCTCGGGTAAACGAGTTTCGCGTGTACGAATAGTAACTATCCATACTCGTACCCGCAAACTAAATGAATAGTGAATTCTAACCACGAAGCTACCCGTGGATATCAAATGCCCCTCAAACCCGCAACTATTAAAGTCAGGTACCCACAGATATCGGTTACCCGCGGGTAAATTGTCATCCATATTTGTGTGCAATATATTTATATTTTATGATAGACTATTAATTTTATGGGCTCAATCTTATAGGAGTATTGCTTTTGTGGGATCGATATATTTAATTGTGGGCTTGATCTTTAAACTAATAATTAATAAAATTAATGTTAACATTTTTATATATATTTTTTTTAATATATTTTTTATTGTGGACTTGAACTATGTTAGTTATTTTTAGATTGATAATTGCAATTAAAGTTAGGCTAAATTGTAGTATATAAACTTTCCTCGTTTTACCAATTTCTCGCTATGTCTCCATCTTTTTAAATTAGTAAAAATACCCTACCTTTAAATTTTTGCAATTCGATACTTTCGACTATTTCCCCCAAATTAGCGTTGACATGTACTCCAGAAATGCTTACATGACAAAGCTCGGGCGGAAAAACAAACGACGTAGTTTTAAAATCACAACACGTCGTCGTTTCCTCGAACACAAATACTTATATTTATATTTATTTATTCGTATTAGGGCACCGATCGAAGAACAATATAAGTATTTTTAAAACTATGTTGTTTGTTTTTCCACTAGACTTTGTCATTTAAGCATTTCCGGATTCCATGTTAGCGCGCTAATTTAGGGGAAAATATCGAAGATATTAAATTGCGAAAATTTAAATGGTTGAGAGTTTTCCCCTAATTTAAAAATGTGGGGATATAAACAAGATTGATAAAAGGTGGATAATTTCTATGCACTTTAGCCATAAAGTTAATTACTTTTAATTAATGTAATATTCGTATTTTAATTAGAGAAAATCCCTCAAAATAGCATTTCCTAGATAGTTTTTTAAAATTTTAGCACTTGCTATAAATCTTTTAAATTTTAGCACTTTATGTCTTTTTTACCCCTACTTTATTTTTGTATTCCCCATTTTGTCCCATGTTCTTCTTTTTCTTTCACGTCTTTCTCACATTTCTTTCTCTCTCTCTCTTCTCCCAATTCCGCCGCCCTCTCCCTCACTAAAGATGATACCGTCGGCCGCCACCTCCATCCGCCTCGCCTTCGTCAACAACCTCTCTCTCCCCATATTCACCTCCCTTCTCTCTTTCGCCCCTGCAAACGATGACGTTCCGTCTCCCCTCCGAGAACCTTGTTTGCAGCAGCACCCACCTCTCACCCAACCACCGCTAGAAAACCACCCCGAATTACTACTAGACCAGCCACCGCCGCCTTCCTCCTCGTGCCGCCCATAGTTATTAATCGCGCATCGCGCACCATCACGCAAACCTGTCCTAGAGTTATCGCGCATCGCGCATCGCGAATAGCGCGCTATTTAAATAAATCGCGCAGAAGCATATAAAATTATATATATTATAATTATAAGAAAACTATGCATAATAAATCTAGGTAATAAAAAAGATGAAGTCTAAAAAACTTAATTCCAAATGAAAATAAATAATATGTAATAGTTTTAAAGCATCTAAAGTCTAATCAAAATCCTCGTCCTCCTCATCCTTCTCATCCACCTCCTCCTCCTCAGCATTAAGTGAACAATCTTCCTCCTCCTCATCATCATAATCTTTATAGAGCTCGGCATCATTCTCTTCCTCCTCCTCATCGCCACTCTCTTCATTGAAATTGAATAGAGGTTCATCTTCTTCATTTTGAGTGGATGTACTAGTAGTAGCTACCTTCATTTTTACCACTTTTTTCCTAGAATATGTAGACTTAACTACTCCACCTCGAGATTGGGAAGCTTCAATAGGACCACTACGAGATCCCCTTAATTGATAAGGTGCATCATTCACTCCCATGGCAGTTTCTACATCACCCCAATTGAGATCACCATCCTAAAAAACACGATCATCCGTGTTGGGAAATTTATTAGTATGAGTTTTGATGAATTCCAAAACCAACTGACCCCAACCGAGTAGATGTTGCCAGTTCCTATTGTTAGCTGTTAGGCTCGTTGTTTGAGCAATGTTAAGATTTTATCTTTACAGATCTCCAGCTGAAGATGGCAACAGAGCAACACTCGGATACAACCCCGGATAGAAGATCGGATGAGGAACAACAGTTACAAGACTGCCTGATGAGAGATCTATACTTTTTGACAGCTGAGAGTTCAAGCCAACTGTTCAGTTGGAACATCAGCTATAGAATGCCATCCGATAAAGAGAATGTTTCAAGAAGGGGGAAGTTATAAAGAAGTCTCAACATGAAGTTCAAGATCAGCTGAGAGAGTTCAACAGTTCAGTCAGAACATCAGCTGAAAACCACTTCAAAGTCAGCTGAGAGTTCGACGAGAACATCAGCTGAAGACCACTCAGATGAAGATCAAGATTTTCAACCGACTAACCGAGGTTGACTGTCAGAAAGGTTTGAATTTGAATTTCAAAAGGAAGTCACATGAGGGTTTGACCGTTCAGTCATTACCCCATTTGGCCCAACACAAGGCTGTCTCAGATGGAAAGCAGAAGAGCTCAGATGCCACATCGGGAAAGTCCGCAGAAATGAGAGACAAGCCATCGCTTTCAACGATCAGAGATCAACAGCTCCTCCAACGGCTAGTTGATTCTCTCCGCCTATAAATAGAGGCATTCATTCATTCGAAGACACAAGACACTGATAAGAGAAGACACACACGCGAGAAGAAATCTGAGAGCAAAAAAAAAAGAAAAGAACAATATTCTTCACGAGCTGAACTGAATCTCTTAGAACATCACTTGTTGAGAGTTCTAGAGTTAGTTAGTTAGTTTTTGTGTCTTTAGATCGAACCTTGAGAACATCACTTAGTGAGAGTTCGTAGAGAGTTAGATCATAGCTCGCTTCACGCTAGAGCTTTTAGTTGGAAACCCATTTTCTTTTGCCTGAAAAGGTTTAGGATTATACTCTTCCTGTAATTGAGTAGTCAGGTTGTTAAGTACCCGTAAACTTAACTGTAAAGATTGATAAGTACCCGCAAACTTATCTCTAACGGTTGCTCAGCCCGCGTAAGCTGAGTGGTTTGTCCAGAAGAACTTGGACAAAGTTGTGTGGACTCACAACTCCCCGTGGACGTAGGAGGGTTATCTCCGAACCACGTTAAATCTCTGTGTGCTCGTGTTTATCCTTATTCAGTTATTTCTTACATTCTTAACTGTCTGACTAACCAGCATACAAACCTCACTTGCACATCTTCAACTGTATTGATTTTTGACCAACCGAGCTATTTTGGTTCTTGACTAACCAAGCTTAAAAGCGTGAGTTGTTTTAACGAGTTTAATTTCCACCATATTCCGCATAGCCTCACTCTTCCAGCTGAGGTTGCTGTGAGATTCCAACTGAGTCTTTTTACTCGGTTGAAGTATTTTTTAAGGGTTAAGTTTTAAAATCCTAACTGGTGTATTCCCCCCCCCCATACACCAGTAACTCGTTTTGGGACCATCAAGTAGTATCAGAGAAGTGGTTCAAAAGACTACTAACTCTGTTTCACAAGGTGTGAATTCGAGAAAGTTTCTTCAGTGGTCAACTGAACAGATCTTTTCACGCTAGTGCATATTTGCTTGCATATCTGTTTTGTTGTTGTGTGCAGATGGACGTCAAGGACAAGATAGTAGTCATGTTCTCAGTAGTCAATTATACATCATGGAGAACGCGGATGAAGCAGATCCTTCTGTCAAAGCATCACAGGATGCAACAAGTTCTCTCTTCCGGACCGATCGTCATTAAAGAAAGAATAGCTCGCACTCCCACAAATCCAAACAATGGGGATACTGTTATGGAGTTTGTGGAAAAGCAGCCGGAAGATTAAGAGTCTTCAAGCTCAGTTCGCCAAACTTGAAGATTCCTTAACCGAAAAGGATGATCTGATCAAAGCCAAACCGAGGAGATTGAGAATCTCAAGAGTCAGCTGAACGAGGGTAAGGCTACAACTGATAAAGAGTTGACAAAGCAGATCAAGGAACAACAAGATCAGTTGAAAAATCAAGAGGCTCAGATCGAGCAGCTGATAAAGAAGTCAGATGGACAAACCGAGCAGATAACTGTCCTCGTCAAGGAGTTGCAAACTGAGAAGGACAATCTAATCAAGCTGTATCAGTCATCCAAGATCATAGAGAATCTTATCAGTTATAGTAGACAGATGGATGATGTGTCAGGACTTGGTTATGAGGTTGTCAAGGATACTGGAATTCCACCAACAACCTTCATCAAAGTTGTAGAAGTCACAGCTATCGAGCCAAACACGGCTGAGTCTCCAGAAGATAATCCAACCTCCACCTCTCAGCAAGTTCAACCGACCAATAGAAGTACAACTGAGAAGGGAAAAGGAGTAGCAGATGTAGGACAGAATGTTCCATCGGTTGGGATATCAACCGAGGGGGAATGTTCCAAAAATCAGAAGAGGAATCAGAGGCGTCGAAGGCATAATCGCAACCGAACTCAGAATCAGAACCGACCTCAGAACAGACAAGGGTTCAATCATCTGAATCAGCAGCGGTTCCAACATCAGCTCGACCAAAGGTTCCAACCGAGTCAACCAATGAGGAACAAGTCCAACAACTGGAGATATTCATGCCATAATATGAATCATCAACAGGGCATGAACAACTACAGACACCCCACAGGGAGTTGGAATCAGAATCAGCCACAAAGATTTCAACAGGGCGTCCGATCATTCAGACAAATCAAACAGGATAAAAATCGCCATCAAAACAGGGGGAAAGCCTCACCTCCTAAAGCCCAACATGGGAGAAATCCAACTCCTCCCAAGAAACAGAGCATCACTACTAACAACAAGCCTAAGGATAACCGAGGTGTTGTTATAGTTGATGAAAATGGACAGATCATTTGGAACGACAAGGCTATTCGAGTCTACAGGGAAAAGCGACGCACAGTTCCAGGGGAAACTGGTTCTAACCTTCCAGGACCCAACTGAAATTGGGGACCTAAGCAAGTTTCTCTTTGCAGGTACAGGAGAAACAGCTGAGGAAGAAGAAGGCGTCTACAACATTATGGGTAATGGACAGTGGATGCTCGAGACACATGACAAATCTGAAAGATTTGCTTGGAAGTTTCGTGGAGAAAGAAGGTCCCTCAGTTACTTTTGGTGATAACTCAAAAGGTTACACCAGAGGTTACGGTACCCTTGAAACCAATCATGTTTCAATTTCTAATGTCTCTTGTGTTGATGGATTGAAGCATAACTTGCTCTCCATCAGCCAATTCTGTGATAATGGTTTCTCTGTCAAGTTTGATGCACAGGGTTGCAGGGTTAAAGATGTCGGATCAAAGCAGGTGATATTGTTGGGAAATCGATCACCAACAGGGAATGTCTACTACGCTGACTGGAACAGCAGCCTCCCTGACACCTGTCTGTTATCAAAGAGCAGTTCGGATGTGAGCTGGACGTGGCACAAAAGGCTCAACCATCTGAACTTCAAGACAATGAACCGACTCGCCAGACAAGAACATGCAAGAGGCATACCAAATCGAGTGTTTTCAACAACACACATCTGCAGTGCATGCCAGCTGGGAAAACTCGCTAGATCCTCCTTCCGGTTGAAGTCAACTCCCTCAACCGACCGAGTGTTACAGCTGATCCATATGGATCTCTTCGGGCCAGTTACACCAAAGAGCATAAATGGCAATGAATATACACTGGTTGTAACTGATGATTACTCGAGGTACACGTGGACCATCTTCATGCGCCACAAGAGTGAAACCCGAGATGAGCTGCCCAAGCTGATGGATCGGATATCGAACCAACAAGAGATGAAGATCATTTCTATCCGATCAGATCGTGGAACAGAATTCCTAAATGAAACCATCATCGAGTATTGCGAGAAGAATGGAATTACCCATCAGACATCAGTCGCGCGTACTCCGCAACAGAATGGAGTAGCTGAGCGAAGGAACAGAACGCTGAAGGATGCAGCCACATCCATGTTAGCCAGCTCAGCTCTGCCAAAGAGATTTTGGGCTAAAGCGATCAACACTGCATGCTACACTCAGAACCGGTCTCTTCTAACCAAGCGGTTGGAAAGACACCATACGAGCTGTGGAGACGCAGGAAGCCAGATATTTCTTATTTTCGCGTCTTTGGTTCTAAGTGTTATATTCACAACAATGGGAAGACTCAGTTGAAAACTTTTGATGCCAAAGCTTCGAAGGGCATATTTCTTGGATATGCTGCTCGAATCAAGACATACAGAGTTTTCAACAACAGCTCTCGTGTTGTGGAAATAACACCTCATGTTAGTTTTGATGAATCTACCTTTGAGTGCAGGGAACAGGTTAAAGGACAACAAGCAGATCCAGCTGTTCCACCCGTTCTCACCAGATCGCAAGCTCTAAGGGAAAAGAACCGAGTTGAACCACTGGTTTGAGCAACTGAGGATGAGGATCCATACTCCTCTGAAGATGAATGCGAAGACCCCAGCTCATCCCAAGGGGGAACTTCAGCTGATGCTCCTCCAACTGCTTCAGCATCCGAAGCCCAACCGAGTCCGGTTCAAACTAATGTCAATGTTGAGGATCCAGACTCAACAGCTGATCAATCACCAGCTCTAAAGACTCCAACTCAGATTTCGGAATAGCCACAGTTGAAAGAAGAAGGAAGACGCAACCGAAGATGGTATGAAGTCCATTCCACTGACAACATCATCGGCGATCCAACCAAGGGTGTGCGTACAAGGAGCCGAGTTGCAAATCCTGAATCAACAGAGGAAGATTCCAACACTTATGCCCAATATGCTAAGGAGTTTGGCAGTTCTAGAGGAGTTCGAGCAAGCTGGAGATGTTGCCATGATTTCTTGCTTTGTAGCTGATGTGCCAGAACCGAAGAATGTTGGGGAAGCTCTCAACTGTGTCCACTGGACAACAGCCATGCAAGAAGAACTGAATGAGTTTCTACGCAACTGTGTATGGGAGTTGGTAGAAAGACCAAATGGTGTCAAAGTGATTGGATTGAAGTGGATTTTCAAAAACAAGAGAGACGCCATTGGATTCATAGTGAGGAATAAGGCAAGGTTGGTAGCTCAAGGATACTGCCAACAAGAAGGAATCGACTTTGAAGAATCTTTCGCGCCTGTTGTAAGGCTGGAAGCCATCCGAATCTTTCTAGCTTATGCCGCACATCACAAGTTCAAAGTGTATTAGATGGATTTAAAGTGTGCATTCCTCAACGGAGATATCAAGGAAGATGTATATGTTGAATAGCCTCCTGGTTTTGAGACTGGAGATGGAAGAGTGTACAAGTTGAAGAAAGCTATCTATGGTCTAAAGCAAGCGCCAAGGGCCTGGTATGACACTCTTTGTGGTTTTCTACTGAACTCGGGATTCAAACGAGGATCAGTTGACAAAACCCTGTTCACCATCAAAGTTGGAGAAGATATACTTGTTGTGCAAATCTATGTGGATGACATCATATTCAGTTCCAAGTCAGAGGAGCTGTGCAAGAAATTCTCAGATCTCATGAAGGAGAAGTTCGAGATGTCAATGATGGGCGAGATGAATTATTTCCTTGGGTTACAAGTAAAGCAGTCACCTGAAGGGATTTTCATCAATCAATCTAAGTATACAAAGGAGCTCATCACCAAGTTCGGATTGCAAACAAGTAAAACCACAAGGATCCCGATGAATACTAACTGGAAGATTGAACCCGAAGCTGAGGGAAAGCTCGTAGATGCCAGCTAGTATAGAGGGATCATCGGTTCGCTGCTATACCTAACTGCCAGCCGACCAGACATATCATACGCAGTTGGAGTATGTGCTCGATTCCAAGTTCAACCAAGAGAAGCACACATGTTGGCAGCAAAGAACATCATCAAGTATCTGAAGGGAACTGTTAATGTTGGATTGTGGTATCCAACTGACAACAATATCCAACTGACTGGATACTCAGATGCGGACCTAGCAGGAGATCGGTTGGACAGGAAGTCTACCTCTGGACACTGTCAATTCATGGGAAGCAAGCTGGTTTCATGGTTCTCCAAAAAACAAGCATGTGTTGCTACATCTACAACCGAGTCAGAGTATATGGCTGCCGGAAGCTGTTGCATGCAAGTGTTGTGGCTGAAGCAACAACTGAGAGACTATGAAGTCGCAACTGGACAGGTTCCAATTCATTGTGATAGCTCGAGTGCCATAGCTATCTCTCTGAATCCTGTTCACCACTCTCGGACAAAGCATATCGACATTCGTCATCATTTCATCCGAGATCATATTGAGAAGAAGGATGTGTCCATGGAGAAGATCCCAACTGAGATTCAGAGAGCTGACATCTTCACCAAACCTCTTCCTGAAGCCCGGTTCAAGATGTTATGTGATCTTCTTGGACTATTGGATCCATCAGATGAAGAGTCATCCGAGCTGAAAAGGATCCATCCGAGCTGAAGAGTTATCCGAGCTGGAGAGGATCCATCCGAGCTGAAGAGTCAGATATCCATCTGAGGGGGAAGCTCAGATGAAGGGGGAATTTCAGATGTGGATTGCCAACCGAAGACATTAAACGTCAGCTGAACAGACGAACTTGAGTCAGCTGATGGTATGCGGCAACTGAGGAACTCAACTGATGAACACAGCTGATTCAGACATCAGCTGGTAGGTATCATTTATGACTGAAGGTGTTATGATATTAAATGAGAATGTTTGAAATAAATTCAAACATTCCTGAACATGTCAGCTAAACTAAACAAGCCATCATATCGCATTTAATGTAAAGTCTGGCTGAACTCCTATAGCCTTACTTTATAGTGCGACTGGGCTGACACCTTAAACTATTCACCTTCTCACTCGCGCGCGTGGAGCGTTAGTCAAAATTACCCAACAGTCGCGTAATCTCAGCCGTTGATGGATTCGCGCCATTTAACCCCAGCCGTTGATCTCATCCGAGTCAAATACCTTTATAAGGCGGCAAATCAGGAAGTGATCCTTACAATCTCTTCTCGTGCATATCTTTACTAACTATTCATCATCTTCTCCGAATTTGTCTCACCATTTTCAGTAACATAGTTCTTTCTTCTTTGCATATATATATTCGACTCTAAAATGGCACCCAAGACAAAAGCTTCAAAGAAGATGGTATCTGACGAACCCGCTACATTTCAGGAATCCTTCGACATGATGATGTCGAAGATTCATTTTGAACAGATTCTTTCCAGAGCAGCTCTGACCTCGCCGTAACTCGCTCCCGTCGCCACCATTCTTTCCGACCACAGTCTGCTCGACTGGGCAACGCTCTCTCCTTCCAAGCTGCTCAGAAAGCAGGTCGCCCACTTCTACAGAAATCTGCAGCGCGATGCAGAAATCGGCCTTGTCACGACCATCCCGTGCAAGCAACGAAACAGCACTTCCCGTTCGATGGAAGACACCGCCATCGAAATCAGAGTGTCCAAGGAACTGAAGAAGATCATCCCCAGAAATCGGGAAGCCATAGACGTAATGGGGAACTTCTCAGACAAGGATGCAGATGCATTTCTGCAAACGATCCTCCTTGTCCCCGAACCTTTCAAGGGGAGTATGCAGAGGACCAAACTGAAGCCGGAGCACCGACTTCTTTTTGACGTAATTTCAAAATGCGTCTTCGCATACGAAGGAGCTTTCGGTGATATTAGCAGACCGAAGCTCAAGCAGCAGAAGGCCCTGGAGGAACAACACAAGATCGACTGGCTGGGCTACCTTGAAAGCCAGCTGTGGACAGAGAAGCTGAAGATCTCCGAGACGGTTGCAGAGTCCGGAGAGCAGCTTTTGAGTGTCAAGGGGACACTCAACTTCGGCACAAAAATTTCTGCCCTGATCCTCCAAGCCACTAAGGGACAGAAGCTGACCTGGGAAGGGAGTGAGGACCCTCCGTTCAACAAGCTGATGCTGTTCCCTACAGCCAAAAAGGCTAGGGATGTTGTGGAAGCAGTCTACACTCCCAAGGGAGCCTCCAAGCCAGCTGTGGAGTCGGCCCCAGCAGCTCGCCGCCCCTCAAGGTCCAAGCCTGCGAAGCGCCAGCTGGAGGAGGTGGCTGAAGAAGACGAAGAAGAAGAAGAAGAAGAGGTGGAACCCCTCCAGAAATGGCCCAGAATCAGAATCTAGCCAGTCGGTTGATGCAGCTGCGTTCATGCTTCAACCCCGCCAGCAGGAGGCACTGGCTAAAGAAAAGGAGATCAATGTGGAGGATTCCAGCTCGTCCTCAGATGACTCTTCTTCATCTGAGGAATCCCACGACAGTCCAACGACTGGAGCTAATGCCAGCCAGGAAATCCCACCTGCGTCTGAAGAAACAATTGAGCCTGCCCAATCACCACCCAAAGAGGATCCAGTTCTCTCAACTGGTCCTCAGTCAGATATCCCGAGCCTCTCGCTCGATGCCGACGTTGAGACCGTTCCTTTGGCTAACGTCGATGACACCCTCGAACCCATTGCCTTCGATATAGACCCCCCACATATTGATGAAGAAGCCAACCGCCAGGCGATCTTGGCTGAGTACGAAGGCAGGCTAGACTACTGCTTTCGCAAGCTGATAGGCATGTTCTCCGAGGCCAGCTCGATGCCCATCTTCGCCATGTTCGGGACGGAACTGCTCTATCAGTTCAGCGTGATTTTCAGCTATTGGTACGTTAAGGAGAAAACCCTCAGGATCCACGGTTAAGACAGGTCGAAGGTTGAAGAATCCAACCTGAGGGTGTACTTCGACTACCAGAACCTGGAGGTAGCCTACAACCAGAAGGTGGCTGTGCTCCGTCGTCGTCTGGATAAGAGCCAACAAGAAGAGACAGACACCAGGGAGTTGTGTGACAATCCTGGAGTTGTTCAATTTATTGACCATATGTTGGCCAAAAATGCCAACCACATGGAGGATGTCGACGCAGCTGAAGAGGCGGCCAAGAGGGAAGAAGACAAGTTGAAACAATACCTGGCCAGCCGAACAACCCTGGTTGTCATAGACCCGACAGCTCAGACACAACAACAACAGCTGCTTGTACCCTCTGATCAGCCAGCACACTCAACTGATGATATCTGTGAGCTGATCACTGAAAGGGTCAACCAGCTGAGGCAAGAGCTGTTGTCCAAACTTGAGCACAACAAGGAAGAAGAAGCTGTCAAGAGGAACCAGCTGATGGAAGAAAATGCGAGCTTGAAGAATCAGCTGGAACAACTCTCCTCCTCCCTTCAACAAAAGCTGGAAGGCCTCTCCACTTCTACCAGCTCGGAGGTCAAGGATCTGAAGAAGGCGGTTCAGGGACTCAGCTCGGACTTCAACGTCTTCAAGTCCGTTGCTGAATCTGATCTGGCAAAGTCCCAGCAGACACAAGACCATGAGTGGATGTCTCAGTTCGCAAATTTCCGAGCTGAGTTCGTCACCCTTCACAAAGATGTCTCTGCGACCTTTGCAGCCTTGAAGAGAGCCAAGCAGGAACGCCAGAACCTGGAGCTGGCCAAGAAGGTGGAAGAGAAGGATGCTGTGGACGAACTCTTCTCCCGAGTTCAACAAGCTGAGGCCAAGCTGACCTCCCTGGATGGCACTGTTGCCACCCTTTTGGATGATGCCAAAAAGGGGGAAGACAAGGAGCCAGCAGCTGTTGCTGGACAAGGGAAAGATGTTCTTCAGTAGGGGGAAGAAGGAGTTCAGCAGGGGGAAGAAGGAGTGCCAGCTGAAGCTGAAGGATCGCAGCTGAAGATTGACGGGATCTCTGTTGAAGATTGCATCGAAGCTGCAAAAGCTATGGGGGAGTCCAAGGAGAAGTACTTGAATCCCTCTTGGATCAAGAAGTTCGCTGCGGATCAAGCCAAGAAGGTGGCCAAGTTCGAGAGGGAACTGGCCAAAGTTGAGAAGAATGTTGACAGGAATAAAACCAGCCGGAGCGTGCGAAGAATAAACAAGCACCAGTTGAAGGCTGAGGCTAGGAAGAAGACGCAGCAGCTGCAGAAGAATGCCCCGCTCCCGTCACGGTTCCCACACATTGACAAGTGGATGAACGCTGAGTGGAACGATGACTGGGAGTAGTTCAAGCACGAGTTTATAAATGACTTTTATTACAGGAAGGTCTACTCAACTGAAGACCCAAGGCAAGCTTTCAAGGAAGCCTTGTGGGAGCTCAGATCTGGAGATCCTGGAATGTTTAGTCAGTTTAAAAGGGCCACGCTGAAAGCTCAGCTCGATCCCAACACCATTCCAGTTCCGCAGAAGCTCAGATATCGCCCTCAGATGATCAAAGGCACAAGTACTCCGAACAGAAATGCGATCATGGCTGAGGCGAGACAAGTCTGCAACGAACATAGTGTCAACACTGGGATTGAGTCAGCTGCAAAGAAAGAGATCTTTGACCGTATCTTCAGCAAGTACGGTCAACAGTATTTTTGAGTTGATGAAGTTTTTGAGCTGATATAGTTTTTGAGATATTGTAGTTTTTGATCAACTGATGTATCTTTATCGGTTTTGTACTTTTTCCTGTAATCATCAGTTGTAAAGAAAACTTCAAAGTATATATACGATTCAACTTGACGCACAATATCTCATTGTCCAAGCCTTGAATCGCAGTATTTTAAATACCATGTTATATCTGTGCTAACCCTTTGATGTTTTATCTTATAGACTGTCTAGAATTTCAGCTGAGATTTTAGATAAGTTAGTGAGTTTTAGATCAGTAGTGGTTTAAAGTTGTAAGTGGTTTTGGCATCATCAAAAAGGGGGAAATTGTTGGGAATTTTATTAGTATGAGTTTTGATGAATTCCAAAACCAACTGACCCCAACCGAGTAGATGTTGCCAGTTCCTATTGTTAGCTGTTAGGCTCGCTGTTTGAGCAATGTTAAGATTTTATCTTTACAGATCTCCAGCTGAAGACGGCAACAGAGCAACACTCGGATACAACCCCGGATAGAAGATCGGATGAGGAACAACAGTTACAAGACTGCCTGATGAGAGAGCTATGCTTTTTGACAGCTGAGAGTTCAAGCCAACTGTTCAGTTGGAACATCAGCTATAGAATGCCATCCGATAAAGAGAATGTTTCAAGAAGGGGGAAGTTATAAAGAAGTCTCAACATGAAGTTCAAGATCAGCTGAGAGAGTTCAACAGTTCAGTCAGAACATCAGCTGAAAACCACTTCAAAGTCAGCTGAGAGTTCGACGAGAACATCAGCTGAAGACCACTCAGATGAAGATCAAGATTTTCAACCGACTAACCGAGGTAGACTGTCAGAAAGGTTTGAATTTGAATTTCAAAAGGAAGTCACATGAGGGTTTGACCGTTCAGTCATTACCCATTTGGCCCAACACAAGGCTGTCTCAGATGGAAAGCAGAAAAGCTCAGATGCCACATCGGGAAAGTCCGCAGAAATGAGAGACAAGCCATCGCTTTCAACGATCAGAGATCAACAGCTCCTCCAACGGCTAGTTGATTCTCTCCGCCTATAAATAGAGGCATTCATTCATTCGAAGACACAAGACACTGATAAGAGAAGACACATACGCGAGAAGAAATCTGAGAGCAAAAAAAAAGAAAAGAACAATATTCTTCACGAGCTGAACTGAATCTCTTAGAACATCACTTGTTGAGAGTTCTAGAGTTAGTTAGTTAGTTTTTGTGTCTTTAGATCGAACCTTGTTAGTGAGAGTTCGTAGAGAGTTAGATCATAGCTAGCTTCACGCTAGAGCTTTTAGTTGGAAACCCATTTTCTTTCGCCTGAAAAGGTTTAGGATTCTACTCTTCCTGTAATTGAGTAGTCAGGTTGTTAAGTACCCGTAAACTTAACTGTAAAGGTTGATAAGTACCCGCAAACTTATCCCTAACGGTTGCCCAACCCGTGTAAGCTGAGTGGTTTGTCCAGAAGAACTTGGACAGAGTTGTGTGGACTCACAACTCCTCGTGGACGTAGGAGGGTTATCTCCGAACCACGTTAAATCTCTTTGTGCTCGTGTTTATCTTTATTCAGTTATTTCTTGCATTCTTAACTGTCTGACTAACCAGCATACAAACCTCATTTGCACATCTTCAACTGTATTGGTTTTTGACCAACCGAGTTGTTTTGGTTCTTGACCAACCAAGCTTAAAAGCGTGAGTTGCTTTAACGAGTTTAATTTCCACCACATTCCGCACAACCTCACTCTTCCAGCTGAGGTTGCTTACTCAGCTGTGAGATTCCAACTGAGTCTTTTTACTCGGTTGAAGTATTTTTTAAGGGTTAAGTTTTAAAATCCTAACTGGTGTATTCCCCCCCCCCCCATACACCAGTAACTCGTTTCGGGACCATCAATCCGCATCATTCTCCATTCTTCCCGTTATCCACTCGTTCTCATCATCAATCACTTTATCCAAGATGATTGGATCAATTGTGTCGCGCTTATTGTACCTACGACGAATTGCCCTATTGTACTTGATAAAAACCAAATCATTCAAACGTTGCTGCTCCAATCGGTTTCTTTTCTTGGAATGAAGCTATATCAATTAAGAAAAAAAGATGCATTAGTTATAAATTATAATACTCATGATAGTTATAAATAAAAGCATAAAAGCATAAAATTTGAAAATAACTTACATGTTCAAATACACTCCAATTGCGTTCACAGCCAGATGAACTACAAGTTAGACTTAGAATCTTGATGGCCAACTTTTGTAGATTAGGTGTTGATGACCCAAATAAACCCCACCATTCAGCCGGTGAGATGAGAGTTCTTTGCCTTTTCGCAGACGGTTTACCAAAAAGTCCCATCGCTTTTTTTGTAAATAACCAACTCCTTGAGTATTTCATCTTCTTGGCCATCAGAAGTGGTCAATTTTGAAATTGAATCATACAATCCTTCCATGACTTCCTTATCTTGTTCCATCTCATCCGGATTGTTGTAGAAATACTCAGGATTCAAAAAATAGCCGGCTGCATGTAGAGGTCGATGAAGCTGAACATCCCATCTCTTATCTATAATCTCAAAAACTTCTTTGTATCTATCCTCAACATGGGAGAAGGCCTTAGCTATTTGCTCCTTTGCATGGTTCATCGCCTCATAAATATATCCCATAGGCGGTTTTTTCTCACCATCCACCAATCGAAGCACATGTACAAGTGGAGCGCCTACTTTTATTGCGTAGCTTACACTATTCCAAAAAGAAGTCATGAAGATAATGCTTGCCACTTCTTTACCTTGCTTCTCCTTTGCAAACTTACTCTTATTCCATTGTTCAGAAGTGAACATACTCTTCAACTTTTGCTTTTGCGACTGGAAGCACCTTAACGTCAAAAACGCAGTCGCAAAGCGAGTCTTTGCTGGCCTTATCATGTCTCTTTTCTTCGTAAATTCTCTCAACATGCTCAACAGTTGACTGCGGTTGTAAATATAACCATTGACCGTAATAGCACGTTCAAATGTTCTCTTCAAATCAGGCATTTTGAAGATGTCTTCGAACATTAAATCTAAGCAGTGTGCAGCACACGGAGACCAAAAGATGTGCTTGTACTTCTCTTGCAACCTTTTCCCTATTTAGTACAGAAAATATATAAATAATTAATTATATTATAGTTTTATAAAAATTATAACATTACATAACTATTAAAAATGTAAAATACGTACCAGCATAAACATTATTGGATGCACTATCAGTAACAACTTGCACCACATGCTTTTCTCCCACCTCTTGAATAAACTTGTCCAACAACTCAAACATCCTCATACCAGTGTGAGAATATTCAGAAGCGTCCACCGACTTCAAAACATGCTTCTTTTTGGGGTATTAACTAAAAAGTTGATGAGAGATCGCCCTTTTTTATCCCTCCATCCATCACACATCAATGTGCAGCCATACTTCACCTTCTGTTCTTCATGTTCTTTCAATATCAACTTTGTATGCTCAATCTCCTTTCTTAAGCATGGAACTCTCACCTCATGATAACTTGGAGCTTTCATGCCTGGTCCGTATTGTCCTATAGCTTCAATCATCGACTGGAAACTATCATATTGGACAACATTGAATGAAATACCTGCATCATACATCCATCTTGCAAACTTTTGAACAGCATCATCTCGTAGTTTCTTTTGAGCTTCCTCAAATTGTGATTGTGAGGCTTTGGAACTCTTCGTATTAGGTACCTTCTTGTAGATCAAATCCAAACGACCCAAACTTCGTGGTTTTTTCAAGGCTGTGCTAGACACTATAGATGACCCGACTAATGGCCGTTTTCTAGCAGCATTAGATTGTTTCTGAGTCTGACTCTGTGCAAGTGCAACTGCATCTTCATCATCCTCCTCTTGTTCGAGGTTGTCATCCATATCATCAAAGTGAGGAATTGCTTCCATCAAGGATTTTGCCTTCTTTTTTTCTTCAAAATGCTCTTTCATCAGTTGTCGAATAGCAGGTGTCACCTTTGTACATGCCAATGCATTTCTGAAGCCTCCGACTAGATGCTCTTTTCGCCTTGTTATCCCTCCGTTATAGACTAACTTGCAATAATTGCATCGAATGCTTTTTGTATTGTTTGGTGCAACCTGCACCCCATGTTCCCACCCTATATCCTTATTATCCTTTTCAGAATTTGAAGTAGCCATAGAAACTGAAAAAAATTGCAGAAGTTGAATAAGTATAAGATAAGAAGTAGAATATATAAATTGAAACATATAAACTGAAACATATAATTTCCAGAAAACTGAAAGGAATATAGAAGATGAATATAGATGAAAACAGAAAACTGAAAACAGAAGAGGAATATAGGAGTACAGCCGCTGGAGGAGAATATAGAAGAGGAATATAGATGAAAACAGAAAACTAAAAGTAGAATAAAAATACCTTAATGAGTGTTGCTGCAGAGGAGTACAGCAGTGATACGGACGGAGGACCCGTTGGATAAAAGATCCAAGAACCCTTCGTATAAGAGGTAGGCAGCGGTCTCCCTAGATCGAGAATCCAGTTTGATCACCTCCTAGAGCGAAGAAAACCTCGACCCGTTGGCTATATAATCAGCCAAGAACCTCGGTATGGTTGAACGCCACAAGACTTTGCTCACTAGTCTTGATAAGTTCGGAACAAGTGAAAACTCTACAAGAGAGAAATTCAACTCACAAAGGCAAAGCCAATTTTCGTTTATAACTCAAGGTGTCCTCTTACAAGTGATTTACAAGTCTATTTATAGGCTAGGAAAGGATTCTTGGTATCCTATCATTGATAACACTAATTAAACTCATAAATAGACTTATTTAACACTCATTACATCACTTATTAAGTACCTATGACCCTTGGACTCAAAAGTCACTTATTTAAGTCATAATAAAGAAACTAACATGACTCTTTATTTGCCCTCTTGAACATGCACGAAAATATGCATCTTTATTCCTCATCTTGGGCCTCCAAATCTGATTTGTAAATAGCCCATTCTTCAAGTTGGATTCAGCCCACCGACTTGTATAAGATTCACCATTTGGCCCAACGTAGATTGCTCTTGGACTTGGGCTTTCATTTCAGCTATAATCAACACCATGGCCTCCTTTATCTTCTTAGCTCTAGCTCTTGTAACCGGCCCACCATGAATGATCAAGGGATCTCTATTGTTGTCGTTGGTTAACTTGGATGCAGCCCCATCATTCCCTTCTTCTTCAAAAGGATTCGTCCTCGAATCTAAATCACCAAAATAAGGAGACAAATCAGCAACATTGAAAGTAGCACTTACATTATACTCACCCGGTAGGTCTAGTTTGTAAGCATTATCATTCACTCGTGCAATGACTTGAAATGGTCCATCTCCTCTTGGTTGCAACTTGGACTTCCTTTTGGATGGAAACCTCTCCTTTCTCAAGTGTAGCCAAACCCAATCTCCCGGCTCAAAGATGACTTGCTTCCGGCCCTTGTTTGCTTGCTTGATGTATTGCTCCGTCCTCTTCTCAATGTTTTGCTTCACCTTCTCATGCAACTTTTTCACCATTTCTGCCTTAGCTTTACCATCAAGACTAGCTCGTTCCTCAATTGGAATTGGAATAAGATCAAGTGGACTCAATGGATTAAAGCCATAAACAACTTCAAATGGAGAAAAGTTAGTAGCAGAATGAACACTTCGATTATAAGCAAATTCAGCAAAAGGTAAGCAATCCTCCCAACTTTTCAAGTTCCTTTGAATCAATGTTCGAAGCAATTGAGATAAAGTCCTATTAACTACTTCGGTTTGTCCATCGGTTTGGGGATGACAAGTAGTAGAAAACAGAAGTTTAGTTCCCAATTTATTCCATAACACACGCCAAAAATGACTCAAAAACTTCACATCTCGATCACTAACAATGCTTCTTGGAATTCCATGCAAACGCACAATTTCTTTAAAGAACAAATCAGCAATATGAGTAGCATCATCACTCTTATGACATGGTATGAAATGTGCCATTTTTGAAAATCTATCAACAACAACAAATACAGAATCCTTACCCCTACTTGTTCTAGGCAAACCCAAAACAAAGTCCATAGAAATGTTCTCCCAAGGTGCATTAGGAATAGGTAAAGGTGTATACAAACCATGTGGATGTGATTTGGATTTAGCTTGCATGCAAGTTATACATCTACCACAAATTCTTTCAACATCAACACGCATTTTAGGCCAATAAAAATGTTCATGCAAAACATCCAAAGTCTTATGAACTCCAAAATGCCCCATTAACCCACCACCATGAGCTTCACGAACAAGCAACTCACGCATGGAACACTTAGGAATGCACAACTTAGACTCTCTAAACAAGTAGCCCTCATGCCTATAAAACTTATCAAATGCAGCATGCTCACAGGCTAGATATATCGAAGCAAAATCAGAATCATTAGTATACATCTCCTTAATTGACTCAAAACCAAGAAGTTTAGAACTCAAAGTAGAGATTAAAGAATACCTCCGAGACAACGCATCAGCCACAATATTCTCCTTGCCCTTCTTATACTTGATCACATAAGGAAATGATTCAATGAATTCCACCCACTTAACATGCCTCTTGCTAAGCTTTCCTTGACCTTTAAGGTATTTGAGAGATTCATGATCCGTGTGAACAACGAACTCTTTAGGCCACAAGTAATGCTGCCACGTTTCAAAAGCTCTCACCAAAGCATACAACTCCTTGTCGTAGGTTGGATAATTCAATTGAGCGCCCTTCAACTTCTCGCTAAAGTAAGCAATTGGCTTTCCATCCTGCAACAAAACAGCTCCTACACCCACTCCGGATGCATCACATTCAAGCTCAAAAGTTTTATCGAAGTTAGGCAATGCAAGAATAGGAGCACTAGTTAGTTTCTCTTTAAGAAGATTAAAAGCATGTTCTTGTTTCTCTCCCCAATGAAAACCAACATCTTTTTTCACAATCTCATTCAAAGGTGCAGCAATTGTGCTAAAATCTTTAACAAACCTCCTATAAAAACTTGCAAGACCATGAAAACTTCTTACTTGAGCAATGTTTTGAGGAGTTGGCCACTGTAAGATAGCTTGCACTTTTTCCCTCTCCATTTCAATCCCATTAGCACTTACAACAAAACCAAGAAAAACAACTTTATCCATGCAAAAAGAACACTTCTTAAGATTAGCATACAATGATTCCTTTCTTAAGGTGTCTAAAACAGCACGCACATGGTCAAGATGTTCATCCACATTTTTGCTATAGATCAAAATATCATCAAAGTAAACAACCACAAATTTCCTAATGAAACTTCGCAAAACATGATGCATCAATCTCATGAAAGTACTAGGTGCATTAGTTAAACCAAAAGGCATTACTAACCACTCATAAAGACCATACTTTGTTTTAAAAGCAGTTTTCCACTCATCTCCTTCTCGAATTCGAATTTGATGATAACCACTTTTCAAATCAATCTTAGTAAACACAACAGCCCCATGCAACTCATCAAGCATATCGTCTAACCTAGGAATAGGATAGCGATACTTTACCGTGATCTTATTGATTGCTCGACAATCGGTGCACATCCTCCATGATCCATCTTTCTTGGATACAACGATCACCGGTACGGCACATGGACTCATGCTCTCACGAACTCTTCCCTTCTCCATCAAGTCTTCCACTTGCCTTTGGATCTCCCTAGTCTCTTCCGGATTGGCTCTATAGGCTGATCGGTTTGGAAGCACAGCTCCGGGCACAAAATCAATTTGATGTTCAATACCTCTTAACGGAGGTAAACCACTTGGCTCCTCTTCCAGGAAAACGTCTTCAAATTCCTTCAAAAGAGACACAAAGGTACTAGGCAAAGATGGGGTTAATTCGTTAGTGCTAAAAAAAGACTCTTTGTACACCAAGATCAACACACTCTCTTCTTCAACTATTGCTCTCTTCATCTCTTTTGCTCTCACAAAGAAGTTTTGTTTTTCCTTTCCCTCTCGTGTATTCTCTCCACTCTTTTTTTCTCTCATATGTGTATCAACTCCCTCACTTTTCTTTCCCTCATTCTCTCTAGCTCTCCTCGTTTGAGACATCTTTATTTGGTCCTCATGAACTTGTTGTGGAGTCAATGGCACAAGCATGACAGATTTGTTATTGTGCTTGAAGGTATAACGATTTTGAAAACCGTCATGAATCACCCTCCGATCGAATTGCCAAGGCCTGCCCAAGAGAATGTGACTAGCATGCATTGGTACCACATCACAAAGAACATCATCCTTATAATTGCCAATGGAAAACGAAATTAGAACTTGTTTAGTCACACGAATTTCACCACATTCATTCAACCATTGAAGCTTGTATGGTTGAGGATGCTTTTGGGTTGCTAACTTCATCTTGTCCACCATATCTGAACTTGCAACGTTAGTACAACTCCCACCATCAATAATCATCATGCAAACTTTACCTTGGACCAAACACCTTGTGTGAAAGATGTTCTCCCTTTGTTGATCATCACCTTTGACTTGCACATTAAGAGCTCTTCGAACCACAAATAGCTCTCCGTGTTCTGGTGTGATCTCTTCAGGCTGTTCATCTCCACCATCATCTTCATGTTCACTTTCCGATTCTAGCTCCCCATTAGATTTTACAACCATCACCCTTTTGTTTGGACATTCAGATGCAATGTGTCCAATTCCATGACAGCGAAAACATTTGACATCTCTAGTTCTAGTAGTATTGGGAGTAGAAGTAGAGGTACCTTTGCCTTTATCAACTTCATTGAAAGGTTTTGACATCTGATTTTGAGGTTTTGAAGCAGCCCCAAATGTCGGTTTCGAAGATGTCCACTCCTTCGGCTTTGAAGATTGAGAACTCGTTGGGAAATTCTTTTGGAAGGTTCCCTTCTTCTTAAATTGCCGCTCCACCTTCATGGCCATATGAACCATATCTTCAAGCTCCACATAGTGTTGAAGATCAACGACGTTCGCAATCTCCCTATTCAGCCCGCATAGAAATCGAGCCATTGTTGCTTCTCTATCTTCTTCAACATTTGCCCTTATCATGGCAATCTCCATCTCTTTGTAGAACTCATCAACAGATTTAGTACCTTGACTCAAACTTTGTAATTTTTGATATAATTCACGAAAGTAATGAGAAGGAACAAATCTCTTACGCATTATGGACTTCATTTCATCCCAAGTGGAAATTGGTCTCTCTCCATAGCGTCTTCTATTTGTTGTCAATTGATCCCACCAAACTAGAGCATAGTCGGTGAATTCAATTACAGCAAGTTTGACCTTCTTCTCCTCGGAGTAGTTGTGACACTCAAAGATGAGTTCCACCTTTCGCTCCCACTCCAAATAGGCCTCGGGATCACTCCTTCCTTGGAAAGCAAGAATTTTCAACTTGATGCTTCCCAAGTCACGATCAACTTCATTTTGATGCCTCCTTCTACCATTATGCCTTGGAGCTCGATGCATGGATTCTGCTTCCTCTTCTTCTTCACTCTCCCTTTCATCATGATTCCTTTGTTGTCCTTGTAGCTCCAAATTCTCCAAGCGATCTGATACGCTCTCCAAAATAGTGTTAAATCTAGCAAATTGTTGTTGCATAGCTTGCAATGTAAATTCATTTGGATTTTGATTGATATTATCGCCCATGTCCTCACAATTCACTCGTGTATCACACAAAAAGTAAAAAAAAAAAGTAAAATAAAAAAGAAACCTCCCCAAACACTCGTGTATCACTCGTAGGCTTTTACCTCCCCTCAAATAAACTCACCACTCAATGCCTTTTACCACTCAATTCTCACTTGTAGGAATTCAAATGAACTAGAACAAATCAAGATTAGAACAAGAGATGTAGCAATCACCACACTTCAGCCCTTATGGAACAATTCAAATGATTTTCATTTTTTTTTTTATATTTTTTTAAACTGATTTTTTTTCCCTTTTTCTTTTTCTTTCTTTTTCCTTTCTTTTTTTTTTTTTTTTTTTTTTTTTTTTGCAGCAACAAAGACACAAGGATGGATAGAATATAGAGAAGATGTAGAATTGAAGAGCAAAGGTTGAGATCAATACCAGATTGCTCTGATACCAAAATGATACGGACGGAGGACCCGTTGGATAAAAGATCCAAGAACCCTTCGTATAAGAGGTAGGCAGCGGTCTCCCTAGATCGAGAATCCAGTTTGATCACCTCCTAGAGCGAAGAAAACCTCGACCCGTTGGCTATATAATCAGCCAAGAACCTCGGTATGGTTGAACGCCACAAGACTTTGCTCACTAGTCTTGATAAGTTCGGAACAAGTGAAAACTCTACAAGAGAGAAATTCAACTCACAAAGGCAAAGCCAATTTTCGTTTATAACTCAAGGTGTCCTCTTACAAGTGATTTACAAGTCTATTTATAGGCTAGGAAAGGATTCTTGGTATCCTATCATTGATAACACTAATTAAACTCATAAATAGACTTATTTAACACTCATTACATCACTTATTAAGTACCTATGACCCTTGGACTCAAAAGTCACTTATTTAAGTCATAATAAAGAAACTAACATGACTCTTTATTTGCCCTCTTGAACATGCACGAAAATATGCATCTTTATTCCTCATCTTGGGCCTCCAAATCTGATTTGTAAATAGCCCATTCTTCAAGTTGGATTCAGCCCACCGACTTGTATAAGATTCACCATTTGGCCCAACGTAGATTGCTCTTGGACTTGGGCTTTCATTTCAGCTATAATCAACACCATGGCCTCCTTTATCTTCTTAGCTCTAGCTCTTGTAACCGGCCCACCATGAATGATCAAGGGATCTCTATTGTTGTCGTTGGTTAACTTGGATGCAGCCCCATCAAGCAGCCACTGGAAATTCTGGAAATATTGAAGAGCAAAGAGGCCGCTGAAATATAGGAGAGGAGAGGAACTGAAGAACCGATAATGATTGAGGAGTCTGTACGACTCTGTCGTCGGCTGTATAGGAGGAGAGGAGAGTCTCTTCGTTTCTCACATGCAGTCATATTAATAATAACTATACTTATATAAATCTAAACTGTCAACCCTAATTAAAGCCTAATCAATTATAATTTAAGCCCAAGCGCGTAACAGCCCATGCACATAATCCTATCGCGCGCTATAGCGCGCTATACATGATGCAGAAATCGCGCAAATCGCGCCCTAATCGCGCGCTATCTGCATGCACTCTCTAAATCGCGATGCAGAACGATAAGCTTGCGCGACGCGACGCTATGCGCGATAGCGCGCGCGATCTGCGCTATTAATAACTATGGCGCCGCCGCACCATTCCTGGACCCGCCGGTGCTGTCCACGCCGCGATTCTCCGCAAACATCTCGATCGCAAAAATCGCAATTTCTCTGACCCTGAGAAGGGTGACGACGACCTACTGTCTACCCAAGACTATATTCGGAAGGCGATGGACGATACAGCCGAATTCGATGTTGATTTCTCTCTCCATCCTTGGATTTCCGCACTCCACTTTCTCGGTAACTTTGGCTTTGTCAATGCGATTTTGATTGATTTGTCTAGTTCTTCTTACAGTTGGTACAATTTGAGTCAATTTGGTCGGTTGATTGTGAAGCATATTCTTTTCTTCTTTTTTTTGGCAACATTGATGTAATTATATGTTCATCTTCAAAAATTTAAATATTTGTATTTCAGTTTAGCATGTTTTCACCTCAAATTTGTGTTTTGATTTAATGGAAGCAGATGGAAGGCGGCTGGACCTTCTGTCACGGCCCCAAATCCCGAGGGACGGCCGAAGTCGGGGTGCGACTGGGGTTGGATTAAAGAAGCGGGGAAGAAGGGGGCTAACTGACTAACATACATAAAAGACATCAACCAATCAATGAACAAGACTTGAATATAACAAGAAAGAGTTAATCACGAGTGATTACTCGACAAAAGTACAGGATAGTAACTAAGTTCAAGTTTACAGACATAAACTACAGAGTTTTGTTCAATAGACAAGTTCTCAAAAGACTTAGAGTTCTGGCAGCGGAAGAGTCCTAACTAAAGCATCCTATCTTTTCAACTCAACTTCAACCGTTGCCGCTTACGTCGCTTCAACCTGCACATTTAGAAAACAATGAAGGGCTAAGTACAAAAGTACTTAGTGGGTACGATGCCAAAATCATAATCATAGGTATAGATAAATATGGCGTTTCATAGCTTGTAGCACATCGGGGGTTTTATTGAAAAGAACCCGTGTCCACTAAACATTTTCTGACTCTTTTCTCAAGTTAGCTTGCAAGCATTTTTCTGGTATGTTACGTTCAATCTTGACCCAAACTCATTCACCGTGGCTGGTACCCCTCAACAGGATATCACATACACCACAGGTTACAAAGTGCACTAACTCTGGAAAGCACTTAGCAGCTAACTCAGAGCCGATCGTTAGTTAACCTAGTTAGATTAACTCTAAATCTGGAAAACACGAATGTTAACTCAGATAGGTACAAGAGAACTCACATAAAACATAAAACAGTTCATGCCATAATATCACTTTAAAAACACAGATATCAAAGCGATAAAGAAAGATTTTCCGAGCATTGCTCGTTTTATTTTGTATATAAAAGCCCACATCGTAATACAGAACTAAAAGCACTAGCCTCCGATCTTCGGATCTTCCATCCTTTCTTTACTGCTGGCTTCCTCCTTCATCGTAAAATAATAATACTTAAACTTGGGTCGTAAAATATAATCGATCAAAGAAAATCGAAAAAGGTTTTAGTCGTTTCATTCTTTAGGCATTTGCACGCTTACTAGATTCATTTTACTTAAACGGGAACGAGACTCGTACAAATCCCGTTTAGAACTCGAAAGGTCTCATACTCGACCCTTCCGTCAGTAGAGAAGGTAGTCGATAGCTTAATACGACTTAAAAGACCATAAGAAACTAAGTTGGAAAGAATCAACTTAGGAAAAATAAGTTTTAGTTCATTATGACTTAGACAATTTCTCGCTTAACTAAACTTCTTTACTTGAACGGATAAGAGGTACCAACTCGTCTCGGTTAGCACTCAAAGCTCCTTTCTTGACTCTAGGGTCAGTAGGAAGATAGTCGTTAGTTATTACGGCTTAAACGATTTAAAGGAACTAAGTTGCGAATGAAACAACTTAGAAGAAATGAAACTGAAATTTCACTGCGCAATACAGAAACTCTGTGGACTGCCCAGAACAGAGGATCTGGAAACAGGGGATGAGCCCTGTACCGTTGGAAAGTTTGGGATGTCTAGTTTATGCTCCAATTTACGGATCGCAAATCTGATAAACGAGCTAAAAGTTATTACAGTTTCCGGCAAGGGTCGCAAAACTGCCGCGATAACCCTAGATGCTCGATAGAAACGACGTGTAACGTCTTAGGTTCGTTCTAAGTTCTCGTATCGATTTCTTATGAAACTTGACCCTCAAGGCAGTCAACACGTACTCCCGTACGTGATGAACTCCTTCTCAAAACTCGTCCAATAGCACGACGTTCTAAACGTCGGCTCTCAACTATCAAGTACTAAACCAAACAAGTTATCAATTCCCCGTTCTAGTTCTCGACTATCACTATAACTCATATTATATTAGCTCGAAAGCTCATGACATCAACTACAAAATTATTCCCAAGTCCATCATAAATGATATTATCAAGTTAGAATTCCCATTCGACTTCTCGGTTATTAGTTACGACTAGTGGTTTGTCTCTTACACAATTTTCAAAGTTGTCGGATTTCGTTCAAATTTTACGTCATTAAACAACATCTAACTAGAATCACTTTCATGCATATAATCACTTCACATCAACACTATATTTCAACTTACGACGAGTTCTTCGTCTCTTACATCCCACCAATTAATTTTTGAAAATTCTCAAATAATTTCCTATCAACAATCATCATCAATTACAACATTATTTCATCAACAAATCAACAATTAAAACAACTACAAGAAAACCCCTAATTTCATCCTTAATTTCGGTTTTAATACATAGATTAAGAGGGTGATTTTCTTCATTAATTAACACCATTTAACTCTTAAAATCATACTATTAGAACATCAATTAATCAATTCAAGTCCAATTACACATCAACATGCAAAAATCCCCAATTTCAAACCCTAAACCCTAAATCAATTTCAAACAAACAAAGGGCTTTCGATTTCTCTTGGTTCTAATCACTAATTAAACACTTTCTAAGCATGAATTTAACATCAATTGAAGAATTCCAAAAACCTACACAATAGCCTAAATTTCGGTACTAGCATGTAGTTAGGGCTTTTGATTTTTCTTCCAATTTTGATCTTAGAAAACACATCCAAACACAACTAATTAAACTAATCGAAGATTCAAACATCTAGTTCTTCACTCCTAATTTTCGATCAAAAGAAAAATAAAAAGAAGAGGATGTTGGATGGATAGAAACATAGAAGAGGTGAATACCTTGATCTTTACTAAAGGAAATAATAAGTTTTTGATGGATGAAAAGAGGGCTTGTGTGTTTTTCTTCTTCAAAAGCTTGGAGATGCAACAATGGTGGAAGATGAAGATGGGAGAGAGGGAGAGAGAAGGGCAGCCGAATTTTTTGATGAGGGAGGAGATATGATTTTGTTTGATACAACATAACTATATATACTTAAGTTAAAGGGAATAGTGAATAGTGTTTGAATAGTAGTAGGTATATAAAATAATACTACATGGAAGAAATAAACTATAATGCTAAAAATGGGAGAGAAAAATCGGTTATGAGAGGGAAGGGAGGAAAAATACGCGCTTTCCGACGCGATACGACGTTACGGAAATCGGACGACGAAAAACGTAGCTCGGCGCAAAACGTCACGATTCGATTCGTCCAAAAATTTCTAACGTATAAAACTTAATTGGAAAATAAAATTTATAAAATTAATTCCGACAAAAACTCGGGACGAAACAGTCCGAGTTTCGTCCGGAAAATCATAAAAACGAACTTTCTCGGGTGAGTTCGTATCGCGATTTCGTGAATGCAAAAATTAGACGGTTTTCCGTTCTGAGTTCACGAACTAAAATTTTTTCGTACGCGCTAATCCTAAATACGATAGTCGTCTAGCTGACTTCCGTAATTTATTTTAGAAACGAAATCGATCGTTAGTTTTAGGATTTAAAAATCGTAAACTTAGGCGTGCAAAGCCATTTATTTAATTAACTTTAAATTTTTGAGATCGTAAGGAATTTCCGGGGCATTACACCTTCCCATTTTTTTTTACGTGCATTCACAAAATTTTCCATCTTATTTATTTGACGTCTCAATTTTTTTTCCATTTTTTTTGTGACTTCACAAATTTTTTCATTTTTTTTACTTCACAAAGTTTTCAATTTAATTTTGTGACTTCACAAAAATCGAGTAAAAAAATTTGTGGCCGCCGGCAACAGTGGCAGCGGCACGACGACGGAAAAGTGGTGGTTGAAGTTTTTTTTTTGTTTAGTCACAAAAATTTTTTGTAACCACCGGCGACAGTGGCGGCGGCAAGACGGCGGCGGAGGCGGAAAAGTGGTGGTGGAATATTTTTTTGTGACTTCACAAATTTTTTTTGTTTTCTGACTTCACAAAAAATTTGTGGCCACCGGCGACAGTGGCGGCAGCGACGGCGGCAGTGGCGGCCGCGGGTTTGTGGTGGTGCAATATTTTTTTTTTGTTCAGTCACAATTTTTTTTTTTTACTATATAGGTGATGGAAGGGCAAAAATGTCAAAAAGTGCTAAAATTTAAAAAAATTATAAGGAGTGCTAAAATTTAAAAA
Organism: Schizonepeta tenuifolia; assembly: GCA_029490685.1. Taxonomy (NCBI): domain Eukaryota; kingdom Viridiplantae; phylum Streptophyta; class Magnoliopsida; order Lamiales; family Lamiaceae; genus Schizonepeta; species Schizonepeta tenuifolia. The sequence continues at coordinate 33,230,897 of CM055957.1, read as the reverse complement.
AAAACTATCTAAGAAGTGCTAGTTTGAAAATTCTCTTTTTTAATTAAATACTAAAAATTTACTTTCTCAAAATTAATTTTATTGAGTTTAATTTTTTTAAATTAAATGAAAATTCAACAACTTAAAACTAATTGAACGAATAGTGAATGAGTCAAACCACTATAACACTAGGAGAACGAGCCCCAAAATGTCATTATCGAGCCAACGTGAAGCTCAACCATTACTCATGCTCTTAACACTTCGAAATCTTTCAAAATTGATAAATCTAACCACTTTTTATCTTTTTACTCTTGTTTTGAATCTCATTATAAACAGTAACATGATAAGCTGATAAAATGAGCGTGACGGAGCGAGTACAAAGTAATACATTATTCATTATCTAATTAAGAGTTAGAGCATTCACAACAGTGAGTGATATAGCCCTAGGGTGATAAGTATTTAACAAACGTGGAAAAAAATTAAACGACAACATTTTATTTTTTATTATTGTAATAACAATCGATTACATTTTTTTAGAAATTAAAACAACAAAAAAAGGCCATAAAAAAATCACTTGAGCCCATAAAAAAAAGTCCACATTGAACAAAGACCCTATCTTCTCCACCACTCATATTCTTCCCTCTTCTTCATCGTCACCTTCTTCCGCCATTTTACTAAATTTCTGCAAAGAAAAATCGTGGAGCACGGCGCATGTCCGTTCTCTGCCTTCGCTTGACCGGTGTTCACCAGCGCCAGAGCTACAACGGGCGTCGTCGGCGTCCCGATCGATGGAGCCTCCATCGCACGTCCCAACGACCGCTGTTGGAGTGCTCTTATTCATTTTTCTCTAAGATAGAATATTCTATTTATAGAAAAATATCTCTTTTGGAAATAAGTGATCATTCTTATCCATTAAGGAATATACACTATGCAGAATCATCAAAAGATATTTTACCTTTATTAAAAAAAGAATATTCTCGGCTCCTTCCCTAGCTCGCGCTTTATGAATCGATTATGGAAAATGCACCCCACACACACATTCAATGACATGTGGACAAACAAGATTGGCTTGGAAGGGAGCTACGTGTAGGAAAAACGACCGAGAAAGATTGTTTTGTAAATTATGTAATAACATGTTCCAATATGTAAAGAGTAGAATGACTTTTATATCCCTAATAGTTGCATGAGAAATTAATAACATTATACAACACACACGATTTCAATAATTATGTTTAAGATCCATTAATTGAGGACCTGTCAATTGTTATTAATCAAATTGTTTCATTGGGGTGACACAATACAACATTGATCTTCCTCAAGCTTCAACTATAAACCCGGATTTAAAAGTAAAATAAATAAAATTTTACACTGTAAATTTATTTTTCCATTAATAACATATTAATAGTTATAGCTAACTTACACTTCCGCCATCTAACTGCGGAAATCTTCCGCCAACTCTAGACTTCTGCTTCTGTCATCGACTTAAATGAAATTATAATAAACCTTCCATTTTTTTAATAAAATTGAACTGTATAGTCTGTAGAAAATGTGATGAATGTTACATATTAAATAATACAAGTAAAGAATAAAATGCCCGAAAAGAAGTATCTCTACGCCAATAAATACATACATTAATAATTTATAGCCCGTCAAAAGTTAATATGGATTTAACATTTAATACTTCATTAAGTGTCCGTTTCTTTTGGTATGAAAACTAAAGAGAATGATTACTTAAAAGGTAAATTAAATAGAAAATGGTGGAATTTTTTTTTTTTCCACGATGCTGGGGATACTTTTATATATGTGTTATATTGATTTTTTTTGAACGGTCATACCAATTATTATTTAATACAACACGTAACATTTTTTAATTTTAAAAACATATGATAGTTTGATCAAAATAAATAGTATATGTTTGGGTATAAGTAATGAACATTCATTATTAGTAATGATCGACCACCAAATATAGATCAAAATGAATACCATATGTAACATAGATATAAATGAGGCATCAATACTATATTTATGTAAATAAATTAATTTCAAGTCGGCATGCACGTATACGTGCAAAAATAGTAAGGCTTTATGTAATTAGATTTTTCATTTAATTATAATAGACTCATTTAAGTATAGTATATCGATTTATAGACCAAAAATTATGGCAAATACAAGTATACTAAATTACAATATGAATTAAAAAGGATTTAGTTTATAATATATTTACCCATGTAGAAAATGCATGATCGCTCACGGTGAAATTCTTTTTAATTTCATAAATTCCATTTCTTGATTACCCATGTATTTGCCCGAATGGTAGCCAACGATGGAAGAAGAAATCAATCCACTTGGATGCATCTGCGTATAGCACGCAAGAAGCATACTTTTGGTTAAGAGTTTGTAAAATGATGAAAGATACTTGACTTTTTCTTTTTTTTTCTTTTTTTTTTCTATCATAGAAATGTGTTATTTTGAGATTTAAATGAAGAACAATGTATATATATAGTAAAAAAAATGAATTAACGTATTTTGTGTTCACAATAAATGAATGCATACATTTAAAATAAAAAGGCCGCTAACTCTAATGAATTTACATTGGAAACTGATAAATACATATGAGAATGCGAATTTTGATTGTTGAATTTTGACAATAAAATGAGGCAGCTATTTCAAATAATAAAATGAATGAAAAATCAATTAATTAATACATAAAAGTTTGGAGTAGGACATTGGAGGGAAAATTTCTCAAAGCTAATTTATTTTAGTATAATTATATAAATGAACGAGCAAGTATTTTTGAAAAATTATTAAACGCAAATTGGGTAATGTATTAGCTAAAACGACGAAAAACCCTCTTGAATGGGCTAAATTTCCCACCACTATCTCATCGTGATAGTCCGCTTGTTTTTTGTTTTTTTTTTTTCCTTTTAATTACTTAAGAGATATACCTACTTGGTCTCTGAATATTAAAGTTATTTAGGTACCATTTTAATAAAAGTTAAATAGTCGTATGCGAAGAAAAAATAGTCAGAAGGTGTACTTATTGAGTTAGTAAGGGACTGATCTAATAAAAAATAATAATAATAATAAGGTCATGTCCAAATGAAATGGTCATACTATTAAAATACAACCGTAAAAGTAAATAATACTAAGAGCATGCACAACAGTCGGCTCAATGTTGAGTCGAGCCATGCCAGGGAGATCGCGTCGCAACCCGTTCTATCGCGCCAGCTCGTATGCCTCCGACTATGGCGCGTGCTAATTAAACAAAAAATAGTACTGAATTGAAAATGGGCGGGCCTTCCACTGTGATAATTGGTGATGATTTTGCAGGAGGAAGGAATAAGAAGAAGGTAAATGAAGAAGAAAGAAAAAGAGGTAGAAGGAGACGAAGTGGGTGTCGGCGGTTTTATTTGTGTTAATATAGTAGGGTTTAGGGTATTAATTAGTTTATTGCCGACCAATGTAAACTAATATAATTTTTGTTTTTTTAATCAATGTAACATTCATTTTTTTTTTAAAAAAATCAATGTAACATTCAATTTTTTTTTTTTTAAATCAATGTAACATTCATTTCTATTTAAATTTAATGTAATTTACGAATTTAAAAATGAAAAATTCTAAAACTCAAAATTAATTCCATCACTAGTTATATCAATCTATCAAGCCAACCATTGTAGCTAAGGGCTCTACCTGGGACGACAACCTATCACGTCCCCTAATGGATGAAAGAGTTGTGAATGCTCTAATCATTGTACTACTATGATGAGACTTATACATCACACAAAGGTAAATGTGAGATCACTGTACTACCACATAGTATGCGGATGAAATTTGATTAAGATCTCTCGCTAAGAAATATTTTGGATGCCTAGCTCGTTTTTGCCATTTAAGCTAAAAACATTATTGACATGATATTCCGCTTTTCCTTCACATAAATGTTGTGTATATCTTCTTCGATCACCCAAATTGACACTTCTTTATAGATTCCTATTATAAAACAAAATTATCGAGTATAACTGAGTCAGGGAGAAGCGTTTAATATATTCGATAATAATAGAAATACGAACTCCGTTGATAACAAATATATACCAAAATACGTATGATAAAGATTAATCTGTTGATTCACGCATGAATGTTGGAAGAATACCACGAGAAGGGAACCAATCTCATACTTTACATTCAACTTAAATTCGACTCACCTAAAAATCATTACAAAAAATTCTATATATACTGAAACTCTATAAATTTAAAAGGAAACAAATAACTTATTGGTCAAGACAAATAATTAATAAGATAAATACAAAAAATTTAACGACCTCATCTACATCGATAACTATTTGTGTTAATGTCATAATTATAAATGCACCAATTGAATGAAAAATATATGGGAAGCGGTAATATAACACATGGAGAAAATTGAAAATGAACAACCGTTAAAATGATGATTAAAATAGTTTTGAGAATTTTCTTTTGTTTTCTAATAATCCACATAAACTAGGCACATGTAAGATTATTATGATGATTACGGAAACGAGTATCTGGTGTATGGAGAGATACATCAGTAGCGATTTTTCGATTTCGAAATCTTTTCATTGATTTAACTGCTCAGGTCAGTTTGCTCAACAACTGAGAAAGTCAGTTGAAGTTGATCACACAGTCATGTGCACAACTGACTTCTTTGGCTGAGGGTCAGCTGTGTAATCTAACTGAGGTTTCAAAGAGTTAAGCTATGCGGAAGTTGAGGGAAATTAAAGCTCGTTACTTAAACTGAAAGTTTTATAAATACGGGAAAGATCAAGTTCTCAAAACTTAGTGCAGTTTGTATGCAGAGTCAGTTGATTAGGTAACTGAAATATAAATACTGAAAGTAAATACTGAAAATAAACGACACAGTATTTTTACGTAGTTTAGAGATTGACCTCCTACATCCACGATTTCCTTTTCGGAGAAGTAATCCACTAGATAAGCTTACGCCTGCTTATCAAACGTTCCACTTGGTTTGTGGATACCAAGCAACCTAACCACTTAGATTTTGGGTTCTAGGGGACCTAGTCTTAGATTGCGGGTCTGAGGGACCTAATATCTTTGATTGTGGGTTCAAAGACAGACCTGAGGTTTGGGGTTAGGAGTTTTTCCAACTATGAAGCCTTTTACACAGAGAGAAGTGGAGTCTTCTTCCTAAGGTTTAAAAACTCGATCTTTTGGAGGAGAGTCTGCTAAAAAATAATTATGCAAGAACCTATATTCTAGACTCGATCAAAGAAAGAATTTTTTTAAAAGGTTAGATGAAACAATAGGAGGAGGTGTGTACACTCGACTTCTACTGATTTTTTGACTTGGTTGATTTTACTTTGGAGAGAGTGGTGTAGTTGTCTGCTGCTTTACTTGAATCTTCACTTGACTCTGCTCGTTTCTCTCTCTTCTCTCTCATTATTTCTTCAATTGCGACCTTCGGTTTTTGCACGTCTCTATTGTCGATCCATTTATAGTACATTTTCGAGCTGACTTGTCACTTGTGCTTCTGAGTAGATTTGAATTTGGACTCCAACTCTTCTGCCTTCAAAGTCTTCTTTTCTTAGCTTTGTGACGTCTGACTTCAACACAACTTCTCTTCATGCTTGAGCTGCATGGTTCAGTTATGGAGTCAATTAAGTTGTGGTCCAGCTGACCAAGTTCTACACGAATTGACTTATTCAGTCTGACTGACTTCTTCTGCTTGAATCATGTAAAGATAAAAATTCCTACACTCAAACAGTGAGCTCTAGCTAAGTTGAGACTGATGGCTTTTAGCTACTCGGTTGAGGTCACTTGGGTTTTGGGATAAATCAAAACTTTTAGTAATTTTCCCAACAATTATTACTATATTATCATCATTATATTACTAAAACGAAAACGATTCTTGCTTTGAAAAAAAATCCTATTTGCACCCCTCTTAATCCTCCATTCTCACTTATCTAAATTCTTAAATTTTCTGAATATAAAATAATTATTTATCATATTTTTAATGTATATATTATATATGACATGAAAATAAAATCTTATCAAAATCAAATCTTCAAAATCAATATCTATCATATTTTAATATATATATATATATAATATAGATTAACGGCATCAATATCAACAACTTTATCATCATCATCATTATTGTATTTCTAAAAAAAAAAAATTCTAACTTTGCAAAAATTCGACATGGCACCTCATAAATTCCTCCATTCATATTTATCTAAATTTTTAAATTTTAAATTTTTTAAATATAATAATAAATAGTTGTGATCAATCGAAGATTATGTAAAGTTTTGATTTTTTTAGTTCCGTATTATTGGTTTGTATTTATGTGTTGGGGCTTTTAATTGTCGATTATAATCTGTATCGAGATCTAGAGTTAGTTTAGTGTTCCATCTAAAGACGTTTCTTTAATTAATTAGAGCTGCAATTAAAGCGGCAATTCATTTTGAGTTTATTGGATTTATAATTTTTGAATTCGGGAAGTTTATGAATATGGAGATATGTGAAGTATATTGATTAACTATATATCTCACATCGATTTTTTGTAGTTTTTATTGATTTAAGAACATATGTTAACAATAGAAGTATTTTAAAATTATCAAGTATATATTTTCTTAGCCAAAATAATTGTTGATTTATTTTGACAAAATAAATATGCTTATCAAATAAATAGTCAATTGATCAAATTTAATTTGGTAAAATTATAAATTTGTCCAATTATTAAGATTGGCAAATACTTTGTCGTCAATCTCACGTAAAATGACTGTTATTTAGCCAACATAATTATCTCACTTTGTAGCACTCTAGCTGCTCTGATGGTATGTTATTTACTTTGTTGGCATGTTCTACAATGCCTTACTTCCTTTGATCCTATGCAATTTAATTATTGTTTTTAATGAAACTCATACCTATTGAAAGTTTATTATATTATTTTGGCTAATTTATTAGTTAGCTGAATTAAATATTGAAATAATCTAATAATTTTTGATATAATTTGATAAAAAATAATAAATATTAATTTGTCAATTAATAGAGTGGCCATTTCCCAATTGACGAATACCTCAACTCGGGATCCCACAAGGCACATTTTCATTCTTTATTTTAAATTTCTCATTTTATTCACTTTTCGTTGTATTTTTTAAAATCTAAAATCGCCATCTATAAATTGATTTTTATGTTATTTGTAGTTGGACTTCCAACTTTGCATAATTTATAATCGTAATTAGTAGATAATACTATACAGTTAAAACGAGAACGAATAGTACAATCAATTTTTTATTAAGTTTTGGTCTATATAAATTTTAAATAAGTTTATAAATTACGCACTTATAAATCAAAACCGTAACAGACCGATTCGACCCGAAACCGTGGCGGTAGACGGACCAATTCCCAACTGACGGTTACTTCAACTCAGGAATTTTTTTATTTTATGCATTTTTTTCATGTATTTTCTAAAATCTATAATCGTCATCCATGAATTAATTTTTATGCTATTTGTAGTTGGATTTCCAACTTTGCATAATCTATAATTATAATTAGCGAATAACACTATATGGTTAAGGACGAGAAATATTAATTTCAAGTAGAAAAGAAAACAAATGTCATCATTAATATTTCTGTGAATATATTTAGAAGATGATTATTTATATGATATAAAATCAATATTGTAGTCAATGGGCCGGTTTCGGGTCGGAACCGTTGAGGTAGACAAGATGATTGCGAAACGGTGGTTCAACTTTTTTTTTCTTAATCTTATGTTAAACTCATAAATGTAGGGTATTTAGGGTCACTTTCATCTTATAGACAATCTTCAAAATTATTTTCCTTTTCTAAATCAATGTGGGACAAGAAGTATTTGCAATAAAAACGATCCATCTCAATTTTCATACAAAATCAACGTGACATCTCTTTGAGAGACAAATATACTTTTGACTACATCGGTTTTGTAGAAGAACATAGCTTTGAAAATTATCAAAAGGAATGATAATAGATTAGATTAGAATTTTCAACAGACATAACTATATGGGTTTGAGACGTAAATACGTGGTAAAATTACTTTTTAATTGAATTTAAGATATGTTTAAGAACATATAAATTCTAAACGAGTTTAGTACATGACATAATTGAATGATTTAACCCTACCCATTCTCATAAATTTCTCTTTTAGGAAAAAAGATTAAGGAATAATTATTTTCAACTACTTCAGGTAGCCGACCCTAACTATATGTTATGTTATAGTTTCAAATTTTAATTAAAAAAAACTTGTGTAATTGAATTTCTTTCAAAAAACTCAAAATAAGTAAAATAATAAACAAATAATATTTTTCTTAATCAATCACATAATACTATATACTCCCTCCATCCCATAAAATTAAAAGTATAAAATGAGTTGCTTAATAAATTAGTTGAACCCTAGTCATTTATTAATTATTTTAAAAAATGAAAACAAGACAAAAATAACGATACAACCTAAAAAAAATTATATAACAAAAATAACAAAACAGAACAAATAATAATTTTATTAAATACTATAATTTCTCGGATGGGTCACAAGCTAGTTTATTTTTAAATATGAAAAAAAACGACGTCTCATTTTGTGTGAGGGTGGCATACACATAAACATCGACAAAATAAAGTCGACCAACTGATTAATCATTTTGATGCCAAAAAAATAAAGACATGCCTTATAAATTCGTAAAGTTAAAAAAATTTAAAAATTTAAATTACAGCCACAATATAATAAAATAATTCACAAGCTATTTAGTAATTCTATCCTCGAATTTAAAAATGTAAAATATATTAAAAAGACATCGGGACACATCTAGCTAGTAGCCTCTATATATTCTGCATTTCAGTCATTTCTCAGAATTTGTTCTTATCATATTAATTTAATTAATTAATTAATTAATACTACATAAACTAGGACAAAGTTACAAAAAGTGACCGGTGGGGACTCTCGTCGGCTTGGTAATAAGCATAATAAGAGCAAAAAATACAAAAACCAATAAACTTGGCTCTAAATTTTTCCTCCTCTCTCTCTCTGACTGCAGCTATACCAGTAGTACTTCACCACATACATACACAAATTCTCCTAGCCTCAGAGCCACACAATTTACTTTTTTTTTTTTTTGCTATTTGTAGTTTTTAGTTTTTTGGTCACCAGCAACTTATTCGCAGTTCGAGTTCTGTTTAGTATTGATGCAGAGCTTTCACTTCAGCTTCAAATACAATGGTTTGATTCTGGAAGATCTGGGGAATTAAGTGATAGGAGAGGTAAAATTCAGCAGGCATCTTATACTTTTGCGAATTTAACATGTCTTGCAACTTGTGTATGGTTGACTACTTGTTGTAGAGGAAATTTTCGTGGTGCATAGAATAAAATTTTAATTTATTGTTTTTTGTTTATTCCGAGCTTTCTGTTTTGATTTGATTACGAAAATCGAAGATTCTATCGTTTATTAAACAGTGCATGAGTTGCGACTTGTGTTTCATATTTCTGGGACTGGTCTGGGATTTGTGTTTCTTTTAGTTTGAAGTTGAACTGAAGCAGGGTTTCCAGTTTGAAGTGAAAATGTCAATTCTAATAATGTTACGTGTTGTTCTGTTTCTTAATTATGGATCGTGCAGTTTGAGGATTTGTTCTTCTGTTCTTGCATCTCTCTCTCTCTCTCTCTCTCTCTCTCTCTCTCTCTCTCTCTCTCTCTCTCTTTAAGTTAATGTAAATTATTGAGGGGGAGAGTTAAGATTCTCTGTTCATTCATGGTTGTCTGTTTAAAAAGTATAAAATACAAAATGCTGTGGCTAAGATTGCTTGAATCTCTGATCAAATTCTGAAGGACATACCAGGCCAATCTTTGTTGAGCACTGTCTAAACAAGTGATGTGGGCGATCAATGAAAACACGGGGAAGAGTAGCCAAACCACGCAATCTAATCAGCCTCATTGGATGGCTCATTGGATGAGGACGAGCAGTAATGCGACAGCAGAGAGACGAGATGACGGTGCTGGTGGGAATAAGGAACTTCACTGTGTGTCTAGTGGTGATCATATAACAATAGAGGGCGATACTGAAAGTCGCACAATGAGTGCACAAGGCTTGGGCAATGAGGGAATTTTCAGTGCTCAAATGAAACATGGCCAAGATACTGATGAAATTCGTGCAAGAAGGCCAATCATTGATCAGCACCTTCATTCTGGTGAAGCCATTAACCGTAAAGGTGGAATTCAATTATCCTCTGGGGGTTTAGCTGCAAATGAAAATTCCTCAAGAGAATATCGTTTCATCAGTGAAGGCAGTTCAAGGAAACCTCTTGAGTGGACAAAAACACATTTATCTGCCAAAGAAAGAAGTTCTTCCGCTTCAATGCCTTCTCATGAAAGGTTTGCTGGACCTTTAACACATATAGTTCCATATAATGACCTTGAAAGATACAAGTTTGACAAAGGGAAAGATGTGGTGTGCCCGCCGATAAGTAGACCTTCTTATGTTTCCAATAATCAACTTCCAGATACCAGAACAATGATAACTGGACTTGAACACAGCCATAAGCTCTTCCCGTCAGCAGATGACCATCCCAAGCCGAAATCTGGTCAAGATTGGTTCAAAACGATGCAGAAACGTTCGCACATTGACCTCATTGCTCCAGAGAAGAATGAACACAGTGTATCACTTTATGACCACTACCCTCTCCAGCAATTTCCGAGTTGTGTTCAAAAGACAATGAAAATATGCACTACTGTGGATGCTGTAGAAGCCACACCTGGAGGTTGTCCGTTGTTTTCTCAGACAACTCACAGCCTGTTAATCACGAAAAAAACTGATGTCAATGTATCTAAAGAAACTGATATGTTTAGAAGGTTTTTTACTCAAATGAATGGAAACTCATCTGGTTATCTTGGCAACATACCGCCATTTTTTGGTCAAGCTAGTAGAGGAGTGAAACTTCAACCCATTAGTTCCTACAACAGTGAAGAGCAGGGAATTGTTGGGAGTGTCAGAACTTCTAAGCTTGCTTCAAAGAATGAATCATCAGCTGAAACAGACACCTTGAATCTGGACTTCCCAAAGGAGGAGAGACCAAATTCAGGTATGACCTCACACTTTTTGTTACAAGTTTTGCCCTTTTATTTTCAATCGATGTAGTTTTTTTTTATGTATATTCAAGTATTATCTTTGACATATAATATCCAAAAGGCACATATGTATCCAAATTGTGCTGTTTAAAATCATATTTGAGAGTTGATGTGCTGTTTCTCTTTTCCTTGGTGTAGGTGCAAATTCCAGGCACTCGTCCAAGGTAATATTTGCCAATAAAGTACCTTTTCTGGTACATTGTTTTGAACTCTTAACTCCAGCATATTGTTGCACAGTTTAGATTAATCTTGCACTTGGTGATCTGTTTTATGCATACCTCTGCAGCGTGTCTATTGCTGTGCAATTCTGTGATATCTGCAGTTAATATCATATGAAGCTTTCAAGGTTTGATGCCTTGAGAGCTCTACTTCTTAGATCACTAGATCCTTGACCTGCAGTCAATCATGGGGATTTGAAATGCATTTGTTCACAAGTTTCACGTCTTCAACTTGATAATGCTATGTGATAGGTCCCACTCACTTTAGTTTCTGCATAGCTCAGACAACTTAAATACTTCAGTGTCTGGAAAAAACAACTGACGAGGGGAAATATATGTCTTCCTATAATTCTATTGTTTTCTTTTGGTGTACATACGTATTTTCTTTTGGTTGTTGAATATTTGATAGTTCTTCCTCCTATTGTTGCATGAATATGCAGGTAAAAGTAGTAATCACTGCTAATTACAAAAGAATCTGTAAGGGGGAGATTACCTTTGTAACTGAAAATATTGATGAGGAATATTTGAGAGTGTATGACAATACCCTTACGAGGTCTGGTCTGCTACATTCCTATTTGCCTAGCATAGTTTTCGAGTAAGGTGATATTAATAAGTATAAAGACATGGTCAGCTAGTATATTTAATAATATGTTAGTAAATGAATGCATTGGTTTAGATTAAGGATTATGGATAAGATGATAAGTTTGGCGGTGATTTCTTTTAAGTAGTAGAAAAGACAAATGCAAAAAAAAAAAAAAAAAAAAAAAAAAAAAAAAAAAAAATCCTATTATATAGTTGAAGAGGAAAATAAGAGATTAAGATGAAAATACACAAAGAGCACCCTCATCATCTGTGCTCAAGATTACTTGGTGCCTGTGCACTTCTTTTAGATATCCAAGACCATGTTTGGAAGTTTGACCCATATATATGAAGAGTAGTGCATCTTGAAAGTGAGTTTGTTAATTATGATTTATGAGTAGAAGCAGAAATATAAATTATAGATTACTACTTTTGGCTTAGATATATGTATTCTTGCTATTCATTTTTGTAAATCTCGTCCTATGCAATTTACATGTGTTGCAACATGACATCATGGACGAATTCCAGGTTTTCAATTTTGAGAATAATCTTTTTCCTCGGATTGATGTTGCTTCCTCAAGAGAGGTTGGGTGTAGTTGGACGAGCACTGGGCTACCTGATATCAACTTGGAGCTTCCTGCCTTACCGGCAGTTGCAAGTTCATCAGAAGATGTCCCTACCTCCTCAAGAACTCAGAGTTTGGAGGTGGACATGCTCCTGTCCCAAGCTCAGCAGCCCGAACCAAAATCTAATCTGTCTTGGGAAGCAGATCCAACCGTCAGATGGGTCAAACGTCTTAAGAGCTCATCTGATTCTCGAGGCACAAAGAGCTCGAACATGCCTGAAAAAAAGGGATTGCTTTTCAGAAGTGTTCTCAAGAAAGGCATTGCTAGCTCGGTACCAACCTCAAAAGAGCACCACGGGAAAGAAACATCTTTGTCAAATGGGAGTGGAAACCCGTCAAAGGAGCATGTCAACAGGTTAAGAATTCACTCATCGAAGGAGCACTTCTTACCGAACCCACCAAAAAAGAGCATGCTTTCACATGTTTGGATAAAGAGGTGGCTTTCAAACGGGTCACAAATTTCCCAAACAAAACCTGAAACGCTAGTAATTTGTGAGCCACAAAGTTTGAAATCGCCACTGGACGATCTCCAAAAAAAGCAGTTCCCCAGCATTGCAGCTATAGCAATGATGGGGAAGTCTATGTCCGGTTTCCGGTCGTGCGAGCTTGAAAAGAGGGGATCTTTCACAGTCTGGAACACAAAAGCTTTCTAGAAGAAGGTATCCACCTTTGCAGCATGGCTGCAGAAGATTGTGGTAAAAACTCCTTCTATCAAGCAGCAATGATAGCAGTTCCACCGGCAATGTGCATCTAGGCTGCATCTGCCTTTGCCTCGGATTTGTGGCTGCTTGGCCGTTGTATGCATTTCTGCTGCATCTTTTGGCGTAGAATTCTAGTATTGTACAAGTGTGTGGAGAGGGAAACGCGATCAACTTCATCGATGTTCTTTGGCATGGAATTCCAGTATTGTATACGTGGACGAAGTGCTGTTATGAGCAATGTGGTTGAGCAAAATGGAGGGGGTAATGGTTTTCTTTTGAACTCGGAATTCATGGTTTTGCTAATAAAATACTAGTGTATTACTTTTGGTCTCTTTCTCCCACATTGGATCGCAAATTCGATTTGATTCGATTGAAAATTGATTCGATTTGATTCGTAGTCAGAATCTAAGATACATATGTAAACGGCTGATATTGCTTCAGGTTTTTGCTCACTCGCTGCAAAAGTAGTTGGGACTTCAGGTTTCATGAAACTGAAAATGTTAGAGAAATTGGCTTGTTTGAGTTATTTCTATCACTATTTATGTCATAAATAACTTGAACATGATTTCAAGCATTATTAGAATAATAATTGTCTTTAAAGAAAATGCACAGCCCCTCCCTCCTAAACAACATTTTACCCTTTCCTTTTTGAGCATAAAACATTTTAGTCTTAGGTTGTGTTTGGTTTTTATACCTCTATTTTAAAGTAAATGGAGGGATAAACAAAAATTTCACATTCTGTTAAACATTGTTGTCTTATAGCTGTTTCATTCTTATTTAATCTTAACAGTGAGTGACCAACCATTGAGCATACATAATTTTCAAGTGTCTTGACCAAGCTACTATGTACATAACCAAGTTTTCAAGAACTTATTGTGTGTTTGACTCAGCTTAAAAGCTTATTAAAACAGATTATAAGTTTCTAAATCCTTAGTAGTGGACAACTTATAAGTTGTTTTTTTAATGCCTTATTTACTATTATAACTCTTAGCTACAGAGCAAGTGATAGGATAGCCAATTAACTAAAGAAAAAAAAATAGAAATAGATACATTCTTAAAAGAATGTGCTTTAGCTTTATAGCTTTCTCCATAAGTGTAACACAATTAGTAGTTCAAATTCTTAATTTTAGGAGTTCAAAAGCTCAGCCAAACACCTTCTTAATTACGAGTTTAAAAGCTTAAAACCACCACATTCAACACCGCACCAAAACCTAAGTTACTGACCCTCAGTCAAAGAAGTAAGTACAACCTATAACTGAGTTCATATTCGATTGACTTTTCCAGTCAAGAACTAATAAAAGAAGTTTGCGAAAAACTATAATAGGTGTATTCATATTGAACTTTTAAGGGTAAAAATATAAAAAACTTATCCTAAAAATGAAACACCATACTAAATTGGAACGGCTAAAAAAAGAAAATAATCATATTAACCCGAGATAAAATGAGTATATCATATTGAACGGAACTTTGAGAGTATTGTTTTTTGTTTATTTATTATTATATTGATGATTGAGAACTTGATAATAAAAAATCGGAATTTAGTGTGCATTAAAAATAGCTAGCGAATTCGTGTTTCCACGATATTAAAAAGAGAAGAAAAATGCGACTCCATCCAACATTCCCTTGGTCTCTGTGATTTAGAGCTCGAATTTTGGGCTGGGCATAGAGTCTTTTTGTCTTACTCAGAAAAACCTAAGTGGGTTGCGGAAGACGTGAAGCATGAGTTCCTCCGGCGTCGTCTGCCCTGGGATATGTAGCAGTGGAATACGCATAATTTGTAAGGAAGGAGGCAAAGGCAATTCTCGTAATTTACGGTGTAGATCAGATGCAAATAGGACAGCGGAGGCGCCATCGCTTATGCTGCCAGCAGCCAATGATGGAAGCGGCAAGGTAGCTTACAGATTCCACAGCGTTGCGAAGAAGAAGATAGGGTGCGGTGAAGTGCAATTTCCGGTGGACGTGGAATTTGTGGGATCGTGGAACGGGTGGGATCAGCGATGAGTGGACTATCTTTGGCGGAGGAGATGCAGATGGCCATCCCGCATAACAGACACCGCCGCCTCTTGTGCATAACCCACGAAGAATGATAAATGTCGCTTGGAGTGTTGGGATGTTGATCATCATCAATCTCCGATGCTCGATTGGGTCGGAGGAGCCCGACGATGAGGAGTTTTTTACTTTGAACCGGTGGCCGGCGCGGTCGGCGCTTAAGAGGGAGTGCTTTCATATGAGGTATCTGGTGTCCGCCGAGCTGTTTCTGGTGGTGCGCCACGTCAACCCTCGGGCGGGCCCTTACGGCTCCTTGGTCAGAAAAGTCACCTTTGATTTCGAAGTTTACAAGGTTGATCTCCAGCGCCGAGCCGTGGCCTACCTGAAGGATTCGCTGCAAGGCCTCGCCATGTTTGTCGGAATCAACCATCCCTTTGCACTTCCGGCAGCGGGGGTCGCCGGACTCAACCCGGACGAGAACCGTCTTGTAGAACGGACGACCTATGGCGGCCACGATAATGGTATTTTCAATTGCCAAACTAAGGATTTCTATCCCGTTGAATTCGACAAAATAAGAAAGATTCTGCCGCTCCCACTCTGGTTCACTCCCACCACCATTATCTGATCAACAATACTAGATTTGATTTGATTAGATTATGTGACTGTTTTATGTTTCCTATCTCCCTTGCATATAAATATAAATAAATTACTAGTAAGGCTTTCCCACGAGTTTATTAATACCCCAAAACTAAACCATTTCAACGCAATATAGAGGAGCCCTCGCCTTTGAAATTTGTTGACTCATAGTACTAATCAAAAGATTTTTTAAAAAAAATTTAGCCTGTAGTTTACGAACTGACAAAATCTATCTGATCAATTGCAAGTTAGTGGCGGATAAAGACTGCAAATTAGTGTCTATACTACCAAATCTACCCTAAAATCTAATTTTGGTGATTAAGTGATAACCAGCATGTCAAACATTTACATAGATATTGTTAATAGAAAATAGAGAAAATACCATTTTTACCTTGTTCATTTATCAACATGACAACATATGGATCGAGTCCACCGTCACGCGGTTGTTAAATAAAATGACAACACGTCTTAGCGTTCCATCAACGAAAAATATTAGCAAGGTATTTTGTAGCGATATCATTAATTCAGATATTCTTAGTAAAAGTTGAGGACGTAACTTAGTTTAGGAGTAAATCGGTAGGATTAAATTAAAGTAAATTAGTTGGGTGGAAGATTAAATTAATATAAATTAGTTGAGTGGTAGATTGAATAAAAGTAGTATAAATAGACATCTTTTTCATATTTTTTATTGACGGAGAGAGTATTTTCTTTTTCCGATAGCATCTAAAATGGTTAAGATTTTTCAGCAAGGCTAACTGGGAAAAACAATTATGATTAATCACAATATTAATATACACTACATAAAGATCACCAAACTTTCTTGATCACTTGTACAGAACAAGTTTGACATACGAGTAAGCAAGAAGACTCAAACATTATAGCCAAAGTCAATCCGCGGAGGGATGTGCAACAACAGAACAGAAGGATCAGAAAGGATCTTGCTTCTGATTCATGGAATCTTTTAAATTGTAAAAAACAACCAGCAAGAGAGCTCACTTGATCATGATGTTTCAGTCCGAGCAGAATTATTCCCTGCAACATTCGAAATCGATAATGAGAAACACAATGGTTGTGCCGTGCCTAGAACAGCACTGCCTAGGCTAGAAAGACAATGTTGTTTGCACTCGAGATGCATGCAAGGAAGGCTTTTGAACCGCGGGCTTGCTTAGACAACACTTGCCAACATGCAGAGTCATGTCGGAGATGTGAATTTTGGTAGTAGGAGAGAAATGGTTTTTTCATCAGAGAAAGGGGTATCAGAAGGGAGTATAGGATGTGCCCAGGAGAAACGGGAAGGGAAGGGCGGCACTCCTCTCCTAAAAATACTGTAGTCATGAACACAAGCGCAACAATGGGCGTGGGATAATAAACCAAACAAAAGAAATGGAAGGAAGAAGAGAGGAAAACAAATTAGCAGCAGTGATGCAATCCAAGATTAAAGATCTTAAGATTTTATTTATTTTATTTTAATTTTCGTTTTTATTTATTGTAGGCAACAAATAAGGCTTTATTTTAGTTATTTTGGGATTTGTTATAAGACTCTATTGTATCCCACCCCTATAAATAAGTCTAGTACGGCATGGATTAAATAACGATTTGATGAATAATATTTTGTGAGTTTATCTCCTTCAGTTCGTTCACTGGATTAGCGGATTGGCGGCATGCCACCGTGATGTTCATATCGATGTATCGACGAGTCAATCATCTCTCGTTGTGTGTCATTCATCGTCCCCAAGTTGCTGTATCGTCCTATCGTTAGGTTTTAGGGATTCAATCGCCTAATTCACTTGTGAGAAACAGATACAGAGGTTTTGGGATACCCCATCTTTATCCGGTTCGGTTCAGGTTTGGTCTTGGGTGTATACTATTCACGTCGGCGTCTGCAACTCTGGCGAGGATCGTATCAAGCAGCCAATTCATTCCAACAAGGACAATATATGTTATGTTGGTACGTTGAAGGAAAAAAGAAACTCATTTTGTGCTACTTCTCTTCCACTCCAAGTAACTGACTGAGCTTATGGAATGGCTGGGACAGAGATCTAATAACAAACATCAACATTTATGAAACAAAACAAATACTTACTAGCTGCTAACAACCGAATCTCATCTCCTTAGAAAGAGTAGAGTATTTGCAAAGTCATAGACCACGCTTGCTTATAAGTATCATATATCAATATGCAGATAGATTATCTGCCTAATAAATTTTGAGCAAGCAACTTTTCTTTCTTGATAGCAACTTTTCTTTCTTAATCTAATTAGGGTTAGTTGTTAATATTGTTGGAGATGAAAGACAAACTCACCGAATAGATCTAGATATTGTGGTGGCGGCGCGGAGTGAACCAGAATGGCTGATAAACTTGATAATATAGTTGAAAAGAATAAGGATGCCAGCGACCACACAGAGCCCCCTTTTGGTAATCGAAAACCCCATAATCGTACATATCGTCAACACGCTCGTCATATCCAAAATAGATGCAATTGGGTTTGACTCCCACTGCATGAGCATCGCCGCCTTTCACTGCAATCGGATCGTTACTACCCACAAAAATCGCCAGACCTTCCAACGAATCCTTCATCTTCATCAGCCTCAGCCTCAGCCTCAGCCGTTGATCAATCTTGTACACCTCGAAACCAACAGTAGGCCTCACATACTCGTCACCCACCCAGGTACCGCAGTCACCGACGTGGCGCACCACCACAAATAGCTGGCTGCTATGCTCCGCGCACACTACATATAATACATATTTAAGCAAGTTTGGGATCTCTAATTGGGGCGCCCAATTATTATCAAGCCTCGGAGTCTCTCCTCCTACATCCCAAGCTTCCAACTTGGAAGTGGATTTGAATGTGGATGTGATGCAAAATAGGCGGCGGTGGAAGGTTGAATACACCACACCCTCGTAGTCGCGGCCGCCGAAGAGAGTCCAGCCATGGCTGCGGCCCGGATAGCAGAAAGCGAGGTTGTGGGCTGAACCGAAAGTGATGAAGGCCTTTTCTTCTTGGTCATCGAGGATGAGGCTGTGGACTTGCGTGGTCTCGCTCTTATTATCACCGTGCGCAGCTATCCAGCCCTGCGACGATCCCACCATTTTCCATGTATCGGGTTTGGGGCTGCTTCGGTTGCTGTATTTGTTGGCGAAAAAATTGTAAATTTCATTCTTTGCACAGCAGTACAACCTCAAGACGCGGGTAAGCAACTCGTCCGGTCCGTCATCGTTGTAGGAATAGAAAGATACAGGAAAAAATATTTTTGGAGATGAAGAAAACTGAATTTTATTTGTGCTGGGGTGAGACTTACAGATTTATCAAGACTCCTATTTATACTAATCATTAGGCATGTGAAACATCAAAGAAGTAAATAAAGATTAAATACATGCTTTTATTTCTAGATACATGCATTCAAAGATGCATTCATGATGCATGTAACTTGACTCTTCATATTCAAATTCAATTTAGCAATTTAACTCGTCCGGTCCGTCATCGTGCGGCATCATCATCAGCCACGGCGCAGGAGAACTTACACTAACGCCGCCGCTTGTGTTGCTTGCCCGGCATGAATTAGCAATAGCAATAGCAGCAACACGGGGAGGGGGAGAATAAGTGGAATTCAATTTCGAAATTTGTGCTCTGCTCCCGGAGAATGGGATGCAACGGTGGGGAAGGACGGTAGAAACCATGCTGTTCAGCGTCCCGATCGACGGCGCCCTAGTTTAGTTTTATTATTGACTAAACTATAATTCCTATTGCACAGGAAACAAAACATCTTTAATTCTATATATTAATATAATTAATTTTGTATTCTTATTTATTGTAAATAAAAAATAAATTGAAAAAAACAAAATTAAATCATAATCAATCATGGGATCCCCTAGGTTAGACTCCACCATTATAAATTTTCACTCTAGGCTATCAATCATTGGGATCCCACCAAAATACAATTAAATACTCATCACCCTAAGACTATATCATCCACTATTGTGAATGCTCTAATTGAAAATTAGTTTAAAAGAAATATCAAATTAACAAAATACTGTAGAATTCATGTACCGTTTATTATAACTATGATATATGATTGTCAAATGTGATCTAAATGACTATGAATTAATTACTAACCAATGCTTAGTCGGTGTACTTCCGTTGAAATATGTAACTTAGGTAAAAAATGATTTAATCTTAGGTGACTGTCATATAGAGTAAACATTATAAACTTTTTTCTTGTATTCATTTGTACGTCTTGGTGCGAATAACTGCGATAACTACAGGTGATAGTTTTCATGTGCATAGATCAAATATTGAAACTTTGATGCAAGATCTTAAAACGATTAGCTCGTAGGTTGCTACATACTGTAATACCATGCAGGATACGGTGTATGCATAAATGGTGGATCCCTTCCTATTTGTTCTTACGACACATGGAAAAAAGCATTAGAAAAATAGTACTGCCAATAAATGATAAAACAAAACATTCGTAATATGTAATCTTCTTTATAATAGGAGTAGAGATCCTTAAGCCCACAACCATCCTCATGCTGATGTGGATTTTTCTCTTTTTTTGTTTACTTATTATCTAAATTATAAGGAAGAGCGTATAAATTAGGAAGAAATCTTCAGTGTGGTTTACAACTTCCCTTCTCTTCAATCTCATAAGTAACGCCCTCATTCCTTCCACAAAATCTGAATGGTAACGTTGTTCAATCTTGCTTCACTATTTTCCTTTTTCGTGGGCCAGAGAGATTATCCCTTAAATCCCTCTTCACTTTGATGTTAATCCCTCTTCACATTGAATTATAGCACATATTTTGCATCGGATTGATTGAAATCAGGCAATTTTGTATTCGGATTGACTGAAATCAGGCAACCACCGGCGGAATTTCTAATCTCTGATTCAACTCATAATTGGAAATATGAAATCATGTATCTTGAGAGTTGCAGATCGAAATCATATAAGTAATAAGGTAAGATTGCTTCCATCTTCTTCTCTTACAACTTCACAAGGTTCCATATTCTTCTTTTAAGCATTCGATTGTTGTGCGCTACTTTGTAAGTTTCGTGCTGTTCTTCTCCATTTTTTTGTTGTTCTTCCCCATTGTTTTTGGGATTAAAGTGATATTCATATCATATTGTTATATGCTTTAAGTGTTCTTCCCCAATTTTTTACTGTCGATTGTTGTGCGCTTCTTCTCTTACAACTTTTATATGCTTTAAGTGAGCTTTTGAATTCGTACAATCTGATTTTGGATCATCGAACAGATTACTATCATGTTGTTACTGCTCTTGATCATGTGCGAAAAAAGTTATTTTAGCAAGGCATTGCTTTTTATTATTCTTATACAACCATCATATTAAAAATGACAGTAATATGTATTTATTCAAGCTAGACTTACTTGATTTACATCATTCTGTGTGCTTAATGCCTGCCTTATATTTTTCTTGCAGAAATTATATCTGAAATGGTGAACCAGTGTTGTTAATTCATCATTATTGTGAATATTCTCAATATAGAACTGATTTTAAACAGATCGATCATCTTTTCTAATATATGTTGTATATCTGGGTAAATATGATAGACTTACTTAATTTACATCTTTCTGCGCGCTTATTCTTATCATAGAAAATGTCGACGGCCAACACACTCATCCCTCTTAGTGCAATAAATGGTAAAACTAGGAACAAAACTGTCGTTGTGAGAATTTTATGATTGTAGGGTCAAATTGCATACGGAAAGGAAGGGATAGAAATGATTGTGGGTAATGATATGGTAACCATCTCCTCCTTTTAAAATTAGCGAATTACATTTAACTATGCATGCAATCAACCTTAGCACTTTTTTTTCTATACAGGGTATCAAAATTCAGGCGTGTATCTCCACGGGGGTAAAGAACATATTTATGTCATTATTGAAAGAGGCAAAGTTGGAGATTATTGTAAAAAGTGCAAAGGGCCAAATGGATCGATTAGTATAAGGTTTCTTTCTTGGTTATTAACTACATAAGGATATAAAAAAAATCATTCTTCAGATAATATGATGATTATATTATATATAATTGTATTTTGTTTTTGTGTTATCATTGGATACAAGATGAGAGTGATTGTGGAAGATGACAAGGACCGGGCGTGTTGAGGATTCTGCATTATACTTTTTGAAGAAAAGTGCTAGCCAAGTTATGAAATAAATGGAGGAAAAGGTTATTCATTTTAATACCACGCCACACTTTGCATTCGTTTTGCTAATTCTTGCATTTTATTTTGGATGATATTTACAACTCTTTTATCTTCTTCATTTGAGTGGACATTGCTAATGCAAAAGCTAATCTTTGTTGCACTACCTGTTTTTTTTTTCCTAATGCTATTACATTTTGTTTTATACTTTAAAGATGCAGCCATTGGTAAGTTTATGATTATTCGAATTTGGACCCTCTCTGCTTCAACGGTTGTTGGTCTATCGTGTGATGTAGTCTTGTATTGTTAGAATGTTAGGAAACATTTAGAGTTTTAAGGTATAATTATTTCCAACAATGCTTGTGATCCTTAACATAATGTTATGTTGAATTAATTTATTTTTATGCCTGCATTAGAGCATTATGTTAGGTAACCAATGTGATGAAATTTAGTCATGCAACCATACTTAAATTGTATTATTATTCCATTTTTGCATAGACCGGTGATAAGGATGGTATACCTGACTTATTTTGCACCATGCTTGAAAGAGAATGTCTCTTTAAAATTGAGGGGAGTGTCAGGTTCGGCGAACGTGTCAACACTGTAAAGAGTGTAACAGAAGATGCTGGTGTGATGTCTCAGTTTTCTTCCATTTCGCCTACTGACGTAAGTTTATATTTTAGATGGTAAGCGTGAAATTATGTTACTAAATGTTTATTGATACATAAAATTTATAATACGTAAATAAGTGTATTATATATATGTCTATTGTTCATGACAATTCAAGTTACATTACAAATACATGAAGTGGTCTCTAAATATAAAGACTCAGCCAAATCGAGTGAGAGTGATTCTAAAGAAGAGGTAAACTCACACAAAATATACTATAAACGACTTTTCGAACAAATCGGGAAGTTATACTTTAATATTTTTACAAATAATATATATACGAGAAATCTCGTCGATGTTCGACGGACAACAAATTAGTGAAATAACAAATAAGTAATGAAAAAAAAGCCGTTACTCTTGATTCTTGGAGCCCACAAACTGGATTTGGATGTAGAATAATTCATTGAAATATTATCATTTGAGATCGCAAAAATATTATTTTACAATTTTAGAGTTTTGGAAAATTACTAATATATTTCTATTCCAAATTATTTAGAAAATTTTAGAACATGTCCTCCCATCTAAACTTAGACACCGTAAATAAAAGTACACATTTACTCCATTTGAATTTTGAGATAAATTATACACCTAATAAAACAACTATGATCTCCACCAATAAAACTTTTGCAAATACACATGGATTTTACCATCAGAATCTCCAAACCGATTCACAAAGAGAGAGAGAGAGAGAGAGAGAGAGAGAGGAGAAATTCAAAGGCTTCTACAATAAATAACTCATAATCACAAAATCCATATCAACAATTTAGAGAGATTTAATGTGAAACTTACACATAACCCCAAAGGTGTAGTACTTTTTCATTCTTGACGCCTCCAAAACTATATTATCTTTGAAATAAATCAAACAAAAGCACGATCCTATCAAAGCACAACATGAGCACATTCGTATTCCAAGAATTAGGATTAAATTTGTAAGTAGGAATTCAGAATAAGGGAGATTAAACATGATGATGATGATTGTAAGAATTTACAAACATGGTGTAAAGATTACTAAAAAAGATACAATAATCAGAGTCTAGCGAGTTGGGAATAGAAGAAATCGAAATTGAACCAAATCCGATAGGTAGTAGTTGAGAAATGAAAATTAAACAATGTATCATCATTATTTAATAATAATGATACAAGCACAATGACACATGATGATACAAGCACAATGTCAAAAGAAAATATGAGTGTAAAACACTCGTGCTTCACTAATGCAACCACAATGACACATAGGTGCTTTCACACCTTTCCAGGCGAAGCTATTTAGATACCAATGAGGTGTCAAGTTCTTTACCATGAAGATCCTCCCAGGTCTGAAGCCGAAGGAGTAATCTGTGGATTTTGGATGCAGAATGATGATAATGGTGTTGTGTTCAACTAAAATAATCCTAAGTTGCACGCAAATTATTGCAGTCGTTATAGATTGATTAAGTTAAACCCGAATATCATATCTCTCGAGGAAGACTTAGCAGGGAGACTTTTGTATTGCGAAAAGGAAAAGAAATAAAAATAAAGCAGTAAAGATTGATTGGATTTGTTATTTAATTCTAAGTAATTGAAAGACAAATTAATCTAGACAGAATTATAAACCTTAATTATAAGAACACGATAAATCATAGGCATAATTTAAGAACATAATAATAAACTCACAATAATTGAAACTGAATCCGTGGTGGAAGTCTGTCACAAAATCCATACGATTCACTAATCTATGAAAGCATTAATCAACTAAGAACAATCTCAAAGTGTTTTGAGTGCTGAAAACTGGAAAAATCGTGTAAAAGTGGAAGAAGAGGCGAAAGGAATTAAATCTGACCTATTTATAGTAGGTTTCACGCCGCCATAGAGTCAAGCGATCACTTAGGGTGTCAAGCGATCGCTAGGCCCTGTCCTCTGTCCAGTGCGCCGCCATAGGGTCAAGCGATCGCTTAGGGTGTCAAGTGATCGCTTGGCCCTGTCCTCTGTTCAGTGTGCCCTCCTTCGAGCTATGGCTTGCCCTATCGAGCGAGCTCCTACTTCGTCAAGCGATCGCTTATAGATCGAGCGACGCTTGACCTAGCTCACAGTTTCTTTGAGCTTCTCCTTCACACGATCGCTTTCTTTCCGAGCGATCACTTGCTTCATTTTTCATCATTGAACGATACAAATAAATTGAATTGGATACCCTTCCATTTCTTGGTATTTTCGTAGCTATCACTTGCAAGAAATTTCGACTCTCCTGCTCGTCTCAAACTCTTCTTCTTTCCTTCTCGATTTAAAACCTACAACTCAACATCAAAACAACCAATTTCCACACAAAACTTGGACCAGAAGATTAGTACATTTTCCATAACAAAACATAATCCTTTTGCAATAAAAACCTACGAAAATGTACTACCTAGACTAGATAAATCACGACCAAATATAGGTAAAACATGTTGCATCCGGAACTGAGGAATATTTGAGGGCCTCGCGAACCTACGAAGACCATCATGCTCGACATAAAGCAGATGTTGCAGCATCTTGCTCAAGAGTCACTCCAATCATGTACCTCGGAAACCGACGAACAAGATTGCAGATGGGTTTGCGAGAAAGGCATCTGATATGCCAGAAGTTGCTACAGTTGATGAGCAAGAGTTAGTGTTGAGTGATGATCACATCACAACAATTCTTGTTAAGCTTGATGACGAGGGAATCACATGGAATTAAGGAAGATGCAGTTAGTTGGAAGTCGGATTAATGACTATTTATATTCCTATTCAAGTTGAATTAATGACTATTGATGTATTTAACCAGAAGGCACTACTGATGTATTTAACAAGAAACTTTCATCGATTACAAATTCCTTATTGATATTTACTTTAATTAAGCTCACCATCCGGTAGGCCGAATTCTTTTCCATTATCTTAATATTATTTCTTGAAGTAGAATGTATAAACATTAGAGTGTACTCTTAGTAAAATTTTCCCGATAATCTATATGTTTCTTTCCATGTCATAGACACTACAGTAATTACTTAACAAAATTTAAGTATTAAAGGATTGGTGAGCTGACAAAATAATCTTCATTCAATTGTTAATTTTATTGAAATGTTTTCATTTGAGACCGCAAAAATATTATTTTACAATTAGAGTTTTGGAAAATTACTAATATATTTCTATTCCAAATTATTTAGAAATATTAGAACATGTCCTCCCATCTAAACTTAGACACCGAAAATAAAAGTACACATTAACTCCATTTGAATTTTGAGATAAATTGTACACCTAATAAAACAACTATGGTCTCCACCACAAATCTTTTGCAAATACACATGGATTCACCATCAGAATCTCCAAACCGATTCACAACATCGAAGAGAGAGAGAGAGAGAGAGAGAGAGGACAAATTCAAATGCTTCTACAACAAATAACTCTTAATCACAAAATTCATATCAACAATTTAGAGAGATTTCATGTGAAAATACACATACTCCCAAAGGTGTATTAATTTTTCATTCTTGACGCGTGCAAAACTATATTATCTTAGAAATAAATCCAAAAAAGCACGATCTTGTCAAAGCACAACATGAGCACATTCGTATTCCAAGAATTAGGATTAAATTTGTAAGTAGGAATTCAGAATAAGGGAGATGATTACGATGATGATGATGATGATGATGATGATGATGATGATGATGATGATGATGATGATGATGATGATTGTAAGAATTTACAAACATGGTGTCAAGATTACTAAAAAAGAGACAATAATTTGAGTTTAACCAGTTGAGAACAGAAGAAACCGAAATTGAACCAAATCCAATAGGCAGTAGTTGAGAAATGAAAATTAAACAATGTATCATCATTATTTAATAACGATGATACAAGCACAATGCTAAAAGAAAATATGAGTGTAAAACACTCGTGTTTCACTAATACAAGCACAATGACACATAAGTGCTTTCACACCTTTCCAGACGGAGCTACTTGGATACCAACGAGGTGTTAAGTTCTTTACCATGGAGATCATCCTAGGTCTCACGCCGGAGGAGTACTCTAGTGAATTTTAGATGCAGAATGATGATAATGGCATTGCATCCGGCAGTGTAACATCCTAATTTATTAGATCAAAATGTTACTCTTTCTTTATCATTAATACGGAATTAACTTAAAACTCTAATCAAATTTAAAATAATTTATTTTCTTAATCTTATAAATCCTACAAACGCCTTTCTAGCAAAAATAAATTACTCATTTTCTAGCACATATATAAATAGATTTTACCAAGTAATTCCAAAATCATGAATCACTTCAAAATTAAATATCCAATTCGAGTAGTAACTAGCAAAAGTTCTAACTGAGAAACTCGAAAATCAAAAACCAACCAACAACTTAATCTAAATCAGAGTTCATGCAATTCTAACTTAAAAAGAATAGTTTAACACTGAAATAAGACAATTGAACATAAGTGCGACACCCTGTTTCCTTCCATGCAGCTCCATACTCACTGACCTGAAATCATTCTTTTAGAAAGTGGGGTGAGTACTCATAAAGCATACTCAGTGGTGACAAGCATGACATATTATTCTTTTTTATCCATTATATAAAGTTATAAGCAAAGATAACATAAACTCACTTACACATTCTTACACTAAGTAAAGACTTATCGTTACACCATCATAGGTACAAATTCGCGGAGGACACATTTATGTGTAATGTTCACGTAGCACTACCTTTTTCATATATAGGGATCACACAACACTATTATAATTTTCACATAGCATTATTCCATTTCGATTATAGTGATCACACAACACCATATCATCTCGAGTATAGTGATCACACAACACCATTCATTTCTAATATAGTGGTCACACAACACTATATTGTCTTAGCTTAGTTCCCGCTAGATTGTACATGCATTTATAACTTCCACATACAAATTCCCTTATAGGAAAACTTAAATATTTTCTCTCATTGAAGTCGTTCCAAAACAGTTAGTTCACTTCACACAAAAGTACTTCAAATAAGCTATATTGCAATAAGTATTAAAATATTTCATCACATATCTTTCGCAATAACATTTATATAACTCTACATGGTACTATAATCACAATCTCTGAGTATGAAAGAAGTTTCACCCACCTCAAAAGTTGAGCATAAAAGCAATCCACACAATCAAATACGGAATGAGGATCCTACTTGCGCCGCACCTAACCAATATAAATACTGTACTTTATTGGGCAAACGATTTGAAAAGAAAGAATATCATTGAACTTATTAAACCTCACAATATTTTAACTTAATGCGATCCTTAAGTCTCTTTTCTTCCACTGTGTTTTTTAATTATATTTATATAATTATATCACCAAGTTCATGCACATATAAAACACACATATGCACACACACGTACGTGCATATATACAAAATCAAATACTTTTACTATTACATCTTTAACATCATAACTTAATTCTCTATATAACTCTCGACCTTTTCCCTTGTGTACTATTTGAACCCAACTCCTAGTTATTTAATAGTTATAACAAAATTATTAACTTTATTATGTTAGATTATAATTGGTTGTATTACTCAAGTACTCAAATATTATAAATCCTAACATCAAGTATTTGTCTGACATTCATTGATAAAATTAAATTTCAGTAAATAAGACCAAGCTTCCATTTATTTGATCAAATAAATAATTAACAATTTTATATATATATAGAATATGGATCATATAAGAATGCATCTTAACCTAAGAAATAAGAATACATTCCCACCCTTCTTCCTACAAAATGAATGGCTGAGATCTAATCCGCATCTAATAAGTAAAACCACATGTTTAAGTTAAATGAAGGGTGAAATAGTAATTCAATAATTATATCCCTCTTAATTCATAAACCGGCTGCAACATGAAATCTGTCATTTTCATTATTCTTTCCCAATTCTTCTCTTCTAATTCGTGATTCTTCAACACCGATCTTCTTCTTCCCAATTGTTCATCTCGATTCCTCATCGATCATCGCACTTATTCCTCCCATCCGTTTCATTGCAAGACTATTCTTCTCTTGTGAGTTAAGTTTCACGAATGATTAATCAATTTTATTGTGAATCTTAATTTTGAATTATATTATTCATTTTCTGTTTTTTGTCTTGTTTGATGATTTCAGAGCTGATTATGGTGCTGGTTTTCCCTGGCTAAGAAACTATGTTGAATTTCACATGTAAGTTTCAAATTTATTTCTTGATTTTGCAAAATTTGTGTTATCTCAATGGTGTAAATATGTAAATTTGTTTATCAGAACTTAATATATTCAATGGTTAATGATGACAAAATGATGGTGTTTATCATTCTAGGTGAGATTTTGAGATCCCTTAGTCTAGTTGCATTATTTGTTCTAAAATATGTGTATTTATCTAGTGAATTTGTGCATACAACGTGTTTATGATAGTGTTTCTGTGATGTGGTAATTGAGAAATCATCCAAATTTTTTCGCAACATTCATGTTTTGGTTTCCTTTTACTCAAAATTATATGTGCAACTTTTCATCTTACTTTATATTTGATAGGATTGCATCAAAATAATGGTGATGAGGTCTAGGCATGATGGTTGGGCATATGTAGATGAAGCAGGTGGAGACACGTGCACTGCCCCGATGCGTATATGAGTTGAGGATGGAAGACGAGTTTTACTTTGAGCAAGGGGCTGAATCGGGGAAACAAATTGAAGAGCTCCATCACGGAGATCAAGTGAGGCCTATCACTAGATCTCTCGCTACATAGTCACTCTTATTTTCTTGTTTCTTTTGTAGCTTTAGTGTTGTCTTCCTGATTATTTCTACTATGTGCTTGAATCAATTTTAAACGAGAGGAAAATTATGATAAATTTAGTGATTTTTAAGAGAATATCATAATTCAAATGTTAGTAGTGAGTTCTTGATTTGTTTTCTTTTAATTTTAAGAGCAAGATGAAAATGTCGAGTTTATTTTAAAGTAATGAGTGAAGCTCTCTGGATCCGGATCTGGTGCTCTTGATAAAATGGAGATGAGAAAGGAACAAATTGTTGTGAAATTGTGTTATAATTTCTGCAACAATCCTTGTGTTATGTTTCTTCTTTCATGTGTAAGCTTATTAATAAATTAAAGATTTTCTGCAAATTTTGCCGCTTTCCATCATCCTCACTTACTCATTGAACGTTTCTTTTCTTTTATAGGATATAGTATAATCAAATATTTTTCCTAATAAATGTTGACTCGCTAAGTGTAAATTGCTAAAAGATATGTATTATTGGAATATTGAAATTGTGGAGGCAAAATATATACGTCTACTGCATCTAATACGTGGAGATCTCTATGTGGAAGCTGATACTTGTTAAATTATAGTATAAGTTAGTGAGTTAGTGATGGAATAAACATCAACGTTTTTAATATGCATGCATGAATTTCATGTTTAGCGGACGGCAGGATCGTAGAAGTTTGTAGAGAAATGACAATGAACGTTATTGATTTGCTTGATTTATTGATTGGTTAGAATTTGGACAATTTGAAAATAGATTTTGTCACATGAAATTGTATTTATATTTTATAAGTCCTCATATCCTTTTTTAAACTATTTTTTTAAGATGCATCACACAATGTAATGAGATGCACCGCCATGTGTAATGAGATACACCACACTGTATAACGAAATGCACTATACAATATCCTTTTTGTTTCAAGTTCTTTTTTATCTGACTTTTCCAATTTTTTTATTAATCAATTCCCTTAGGCTTTAATTAATTCAATCTCCTTAAGATTTATTATTTTCTAATTAGGATTTATTAATTCCCAATTAGAGCTTAATATATTCAATATTTTAGGATTTAGTTAATTCATAATTAGGGTATATTTATTTTTAATTTTTAAATAATTATATTTTATTATTTTTTTCTTTTTTATTAACATTTTCTTTTCTTAGATGCTCCACACAGGGTAATGAGATGCACCACACATCGTAATGAGATGCACTACAAATCAATAACAGATGCACCATAAATCTTTAAGAGATACATGCACTTATGCTACAATAATTGGCAATCTATAACCATAATTTGCCCAAAAAGAATATAACAAATAATTTGCAACCAAGTTTAACAATCCAACAAGTCTAACAACAAAGTGAAATCCAATCATTTAACTATTAAAATATAAACAGGTCAATAAAATATTTCAAATTATTAAATTGCACTAAACCACATGTAAGTATTTCATGTCTGATTCATTTTTCAGTTTCTAACAAATCAAATATGTTCATAACAACTGATATAACTAACTAACATCTCCGTCACTCAGCTTCAGATCTTAGTTTGCTACATCAAAGTTTTCTACTGGCCAATAGTTAGGGCTTATGTCAACATTTCTAAGCAAACTCACAAATCACATCTCCGTTACAACTTCTTTTTGTTGATCTTCAAGCTTTTTTATAGCTTTGTGTCAAGTTTTATAGTTATTCTCCTTATAAAAGTTGCAATTCCTTAAGAGCATTGCATTTCTGTTTTCTGACAGTGCACTTTGTTCTTTTATCCTTAGCTGCATTCTTTTCTCCTTTACTACTTGTAGGAGCTATTACTTTATGTTTCTTATGTTGATGCACTAATAACATCAATATCATCATCATCTTTTGTCGCCTTCCTATTTCGATTCTAGTTTCTGTCATTCTTCTTTTGGTTCTCTCTGATCAATACATAAAATACATAATAATGCAGTCAATACGCGTTCATAATAACTTTCTACATGCACTAGAGTGTCATTAAGATGCACCATAACTTTCAGTGAGATGCACTACATAGAAATACACCAAACACATGCATTATCAACATGCTTATCCAAACAACATGCAACACCTAGATGCACCATAGAGCTTACCCACATGCACCATATTCAACACTCAGATGTAGCTCACTGAAATACACCAAACAAATTGCTCTATCGACATGCCTATTCATACAACATACAATATATAGATGCACCACAAAGCCTACACACATGAACCACATTCAACATTGAGATACACCACATGTCATGTTCCCAAAAACATTCAAGTTACATTACACAAAACTCAGTTCACGTGCACCACACTAAATAATGAGGTGCACCACTATGAATAATGAGATGCACCACATTTCAATTTGTACATTCAAAGACATTCAACTAAGCTTATAACGATGTAAAACCATCTCAAATGAATAGATTTTGATGAACATCTACAAAATTTAAAAATAGAATAAATGTGCATGGCTGTTATGAGCAATATTTGTAAGTTCAGTTTTCAGACATACATCAACTGCAAGAATTCCATGAACAATGTAAGATGAGAACAACAACACATCCAACAACAAGCTTAAGCACATACCAATGAATAGTTCTAGAGAAGTAACTGCAAATTAGTACCATGATAGCAAACATAATATGACTAACAAGGAATTTTCTGTTGTCATTTTATAATTCTCATACTTCACATAAAATTTCTACAAGTTTTAGATTTCTCACAAATTAACAGCAAACATACCTTCAGAATCATTTTTACTGTAAACAATGACATTCATTTTAGTAAACAAGCCACAAGACAAATAAGAACACAAAATGCCTTAAAATCACCTTATGTATTGAAAATCCCCCAAATATTCGATAATAACAAAACTTAAAATTTACATCAATTAGCATGCAAATAAGGAATTAGCAACTAACCTTCTCCTGATCGAGATGTTGACATAATTCTTGACTTCGATTTCTGTTTTCACAACTCTGGATATCTCACACACAGATCTCTTTTTTGTGTTATTTCTATCGGACAAATCTTGCAATTGTGCAAGAAAATTTTCAATTTTTGGCTAAAAAATTCGATGTAGAATTTCGCAAGCTTTGGATTGTAGAATCCTACAATAAGATATAGGTAGCACTTGTAAGTAGTCGACGAATATCATCACCGAACAATTTAGGCATGGAGAGGGGTGGGGGGGAGTTGCTGATGTGAAAGAAACAAAAAAATGGAGAACTGTGTCTCAACGTGATTTTTCTAGGAGGGATAATTTACCCATATCCCCCTTCGCACTTTTTTATTTAATTTGGGTGAGATTTTGTGATTTAATATTGGCCATACATTCCTTGTAAATGTGTGATCCAAATTTATTCTTATTTCTCATTTTAAGGGATTTTTTCACTAGAACCAATCCCTATATATATAAATATATATATATATATATATATAAAAGTATATACATATATATAATTGTAAAGTACAAGTATTATAATATTTAATAGACCATCAATATCCTTTTTAATCATCTTCTATCTCGTCTGCACACACATACACATACTATTCCCATAGTTTTTTCCTCTCTCTCCCCCTCCCCCCCAATTTTATATTCTCTCTTCAGTTAGAATAGTAATCAACTCTCAATAAAACTCGGCTGTTTCCTTTTCAAAAATTGAACTGATTTAGCGGACTGAAATTATGAATACCAACAGGAACGATTGTTTCCTATTTTCATCTAATTTTTATTATATAGAAATATATAATTTGTACGACTGTGTGGTTTGCTAATCTTTGTAAATTATACAAATATAAAAGAAACACACTCTTACAATAGAATAGTTATAAACACTTAAAACAAAAATTTCACCGATAGATTCGATATCGAAAATTTCTTGCTGGTGTTTAGATGATTTAGAACAGATCATTTCCTTTGAAAAACAGCCGCCAATTGGAACTTTCATATATGGTGGAAGCTTTGTAGATCTTTGATTTGCGATGAAAGTGCTTTTACGTGATGGCTAGGTTTAATGAAATTTAAAAAAAGTAGTTTGAATATGTTTAGGAGTGGGAGATGTGGAAAAAAAAAACAAATTTATCTTTATCCTAAACGAGATTTACGTAACCGCACTTTGAAATCTTAATGCTAAGACACACTGCTCTTGATTTCTCCCAAATAATTTACTAAAATATAAATATAAAATCATGGCTCAAAATCATTATATTTAGGAATTACTCATCATCTAGAGGTACAACTACGTAGGGGAGTCCGCGGTCTAGTTTGGTGCGTTTCATACTAAACCAAAACCAAATCGTAAAATATGGTTGGTAATGTTTTAGAACCTTAGTTGGAGCTGAGCACATAATTGGCAGCACAGCTGGCTCCTATGCCTGAAGTTCAGTTGTTATGCGCCAATTGAGGTTTTAATCAGTTTTGCTTTGCGAAAGATGGTGGAAATTAAACTCGTTACAAAAACTGAAACCTTTGTGAAATGGGGAAGGTCAAGTTCTCAAATTAGTGCAGTGGGATAAATATGTTGTGCATATGCTGGGTCAGTTGGTTAGGAATACTGAATTTAAAATAGTGTAAGTAAAATGCAGAAAGTAAAGAATACAGTATTTTAACATGATTCGGAGATCAATTTCCTACGTCTACGACTTCCTTTTTGGGGAAGTAATCCACTAGATAAGCTTAAGCGTGCTTACTAAACGCCCCACTTGAATTCCGGGTAAGTCAACCCTCTTCTTCGATTGGACTTCGTAGGAGGCCTTCTTGCCTGGAGAGAGGGAGAGAGAGGTAATGAGCTGCTAGAGCTCTTTCACTCTTGATGTTGTCTCTCAGCACTTGAGCGTGCTTTTTCTCTGCTTATATCACCCTTGAAAAGCTTTGATGTGGAGACCTCTATTTATAGATGGAGTTCAAACTAGTCGTTGGAAAGAGCTGTTTGATCTCTGCCAAAAGTATGACACTCCACCAGCTTTTATGAAAACTTTCCTAAAAAAGTAACTACGATCTTTGCTTTTTGCACGTCGTTGTTGTCGGCCCATTTATGGAAAGTTTTCCAGCTGACTTGTGGTCCCGAGTAGATTCAAAAGCTGGACTGCACTCCTCCGTCTTTAGCGTCTTCTCTTCTCCGCTTCGCAATGTCTGACTTCAACACAACTTCACTTCACGCTTGAATGTATGTCTTCAGCTCCGTGGGTCAGTTGAGGAGTCAACTCCTCAACTGAGCTGCTATCCAACTGAGTGTGTGCTTCAGTTGAGTTTGATGTCTCAACTGAACTTGAGTCTCAACTGAGTCTGAACCCTCAGCTGAGTTTAGGCCTCAGCTGAATTCTTCACGAACTTCCTTCTTTAGTCCTGCCGACTTCTTCTGCTTGAATCCTGTAAAGATAAAATCCCTACGCTCAAATAGTGAGTTCTAGCTAAGAACAGACTAAAGGTATTCGTCTACTCGGTTGGGGTCAATTGGAGTTTTAGTATCTTTTGAAACCTTTACTAATTTTCCCAACAGTATACTATGAGTCCATGATAACATTATTTAGCTAAATATTAAATTATAGTAAAATAATATAGAATAAAAGAAAACAAATAGAAATTCGTACCTTGTGTTCAAAGATAAAGATAAACCAGTGTAACAATTAATTGAAAATGTATAGTTGATTATAGGGTTTAATAATTTTATTGTACGATTTTATTAATTAAATTTGTAAAACACTCAGATATGACATGTAATCGAAAAAATCTCTAATACCTAACATAAATAAAATGATAATATTAATATCATTGTATCAAATACGGCTTTTTAGTTTACAGTTTGGTATGGTTTGAATTTTCTTACAAACCAAACCTAAACCATAAATCATAATTTTTGAAAAATCTAAACCAAACCATATTTTTGAAACCACAAAAATTAATCAAACCGTAAATTGCAATTTTGTTCGATTTGATTTTCGGTTTAAACCAAACTTTAAATACCCCTACAACTACGTACTTTCTCAAGTCAAATTAATTTAAATCAAACTACTAAAAAATCAAAACATTTTCCATAACACGTGTCGACTGCGGCGGGTTATGTGTGGCAGCGCGCGGGGGCGTGGCGATCGCTCCAACGAGCTCCACCGCGAGCGCCATGCTCGGCAACGGGCAGCGAGCTCCACGCAGAGCTCGCAAATGCAGCAGGCGCGACCGCAAGCACGCCGCTGCATATATTCTAAATGACGACTCCATGAGGATGAGTTGAAGCTCTGGAATATTAATAGCAACAGTAATGTGGCTCTCTTACATAGCGTCAGCGGAGTTGGAGTTGGGCTTGAACAAGCGTAATGCAAGAGAGTGGTTGTGATCGGAAATGGAAATAGTTTTGGCTGCATAATCGAAAATGCCATGATCATTAATGCCGCACACCCTTTTAATTCTCTTAGAATCATTGAAGTATATAGAGTTGGGATTCGCATCAAATTCAAATGCATCAGCTGCTGAGATTGCAAACGAGTGGTTGATCCCAACAAACAAGGCCATTCCTTTAAGATCATCCACCAGCGCAATATGCCTGGCTCGTGCATTCTCCCGATTTCTAAACCCCTTGTCATCCTTCATTTCCATTACAATAAAACCAAAAGTCTGGCCTTGAAACACGCCGTTGAGCCCCTTAAGCTCACAGCTGGGGACATGCGAAATCGGGACGCCTTCACTGCTCATCAGCCGCACAAACTGCACCACAACAAAAACCTCATCACAATGCTCCGCATATACAATGTGCGGTATCTGAATGCATCCGTTTTCCAGCAACTCGATGTTTTCCTCCACCTAAATCAGTGTGCGCCTTCCTCCATTTTCATCTCCTCTTTTAACATACAACATCTCTGTTCCAATTAGCTTCGGAGAATTAGGATCCTCAATATCCCAATCGCATCTCTCTAATGTATAGTTGTAGCCGCATCTATCTGTAGTCCCGGACTGCTTAAATATCAAATTGCGCAAATTGAGATGAGCAGCTGTTATAGAAGTGAAAACTTTTTGTCTACTGCAATACACCAAATCCTCGTGAACCTTGGCAATTCTCTCGAAGGGGTAGTCATCGTCGAATGGAAAGAAGTGGTCGCCGATGAGAGTCCACTCCGAGCTGCGACCGAGCAAGCAGAAAGCCAGCCTGTTTGTAGGTCCGAAGGTCATCATGGCGCGGAAATCATAGTCATCGGCTGAGGACGAGAGTATCACCTTCGAAACGCTGCCCTGACCGTCCAAATCTAAATTCAGATGGGGATCAGGTAATGTTTTGCTCGGCGGAAGCTTTATGATGCGACCAGAAAGAGGATCTGAGAGAAACAGATCGTTCTTGTGCTTGTTGAACATAGCTACCCAGCCATGTGAACATCCCACCAATTCGGCGCCGCCGTCCATCAATTCATCGCCACAGCGTCGCCGAGCCCGCGATTCTGATAGCAAAATCGCTTTATTCAACACAATTCCCCCAATAGAAGCTATTTCACAGTCACACGACAGAATCAGACTCCCGGCGGGCTTATAACCACAGGGAAATCCGAAAATTCTGACACCTCTATTCCGACACGGAGGGTGGCTAAAGAACCCATGTAGTTCAGCATTGAGCGTCGGCGGCGATGTTACGATAGGGAAGCTAGGTTTTTTTGGAGGAGTGATGAAGTTAGGGATTTTATATGCAACATTTGGTAAGGTAAAGATATGAGTATTGGTGTATACATAATGTTTGGTTGGATAGATTAGATAAGACTGGATAAAAGTGAGATACAATAAATTGAGGGTGGTGTATTGGATTGCCACTTATGTCGGTTTTAATGTAGTTGAACTCCATGGAGTTGAATTCAATAGGATTTTGGTGTAGTTCAGGGAAGTTGAGGGTGGATTTTGGGGGAGTTCGGGGTAGATTTTTAAGGAGTTCGGGCGAGTTCAAATCCACACACACGTGATCACGTGTCTTCATCAGTCGCGGATGAAATCCCGCGATCGAGGGTCATACACAATCGTGGGACTCGTTTTGGGGATGAAGTCCTGCCAACTCAAAATCCTCTTCTCCATTTTCCCTATAAATACCAAGAAGTGTAGTATTGTGGGGCATCATCTCTCTCCTCTCAATCAGGTAATTCTTCACAAGAACTCCAGCAGTTTCACATAGCCGCCCGATATCATCATCGACTCCGCGAAAGATTCAGACACCAAAGTGACAGTGAGGTCCATTTCCACCTCCCTCATCAGACGAACCCAAAGAAGCCCAGATTCCAATTGTTGGTGGTAGCTGTAGTTTCCGAGAAGCTCGAGCTTCTCCAGCTCATCGTTGGTGAGAAATCGCCCAGTTCTAAGTGGGTTCTATAATGACGGAGAAGATGAAGAGGAAGAGCGAGAGGCCGAGAGGGAGAGGGAGAGGGAGTGATTGAATTGGTTGTGTTTGGGGAGTCGGAGGAATGGGTGCCGGTGGCTTGCGGCGAAGAGGCAACGAAGGTGTTGGTGGTGGTGCAAGTGAGAAGAGATGGAGAGGGAAGCTTTTGTTGCCATAGATGATGATGATGACGAAGAAGTAGTAATTTAGATGATGTTGGTGGCAGAACATGCACGGTCGCTGATTGATGTCAAAACCAGCGACCATGGCATGCTGGCGATCGCTGGCATTACACATAGCCAGCGATCGCGTGTGTCAGTGCTCGTGGATATGAACTCCATCAAACTCCCATGTCCAGAGGCCGGAGTTCATTCTTTGTATTTTTTGCTGTGAATTACGTCGAAATCCATGAGAAAGTGAAATCAATTGAAATCCTTGTGACGTTGAGTACCAGGAGAGTTTGAGAGAGTTTAAAATCAATGGATTGAATACTCCAGGATTTGTAAGGATTTTGAAATCCTTCAAACTCTTTGAAACCAATATCCCAGGACTTTTAAGGAGTTTGAAATTCATCAATCTAATACCCCTGAATTTCAAACTCCTTAAAAATCCCTCAAACTCCACAATCCAATACACCACCTGAATTTTGTGTTTTGCTTTTGTGTTTGGTTGGACACACAATTTTATACATCCCACAATCGAATTGGTGAAATTACTGATATGCCTTTTTGTTTCTCTCTCTTTTCTAATCCTATTTTCTCTCACATTAAACCTCACCATCGACAAGATTTGCTCCACATAGAGAACAAATAAAGCTGGAATTTTTCTTCTTCTTTTTTTCTTCAATTTACGCAACCATCTCCATATCCATTCATGCATCAAAACAAATTGGTAGTTTCACCGTAAATTGGATACAGATACATACCAATTTTGAGACAAAATTATCTATCCTTCTATCACTCAAAACTTTGTCTCGCAACTCCATATCATCACAAATTCTTCTACAACCTCTTAAATTCCCCGTCGTCAATCTATCATCCCACGTCGGCAGCCACCAACAGAATCACGCCCTCATATTCTGTCTTTCTGCAACCTCATAGCGGTGCCGCCTCACATAGCACCACCACCGCTTCTTCCTTTGTCCTTTTCACATCAACAACTGTGTGTCGCCGCTATCAACACTTCATTCTCTCTTGTCCCCAATCTACAATTGTTGTGAAACTAAACATGTGGGAGATATACTGAGGCAAGAGAGGGAAAATGAGATGTATTCTAGTCAATTTGGAGAGAAAGGCGAGAGGACAAATTGGTATTTTGGCATGACTAAAGTTGTCGCTGGGGTAGGCCTCCGATTCATTGTCATGAGAATAAGCACGGGCTGAGTAATCATGAGATTATGTAATGGGCTTCACTTTATTTTGATCTCATCAACCGAACAAGCGATTGAATCATATCGGGGCAATAGTCGGACTCTATAGTCATCCAAAAATAAAAATGTTTATTAAAATATGTAAATATGGTAAGATATGATAATACACACACACACACACACACACACACACATATATATATATATATATATTATATGTTGGGAAATTTATTAAAAGTTTTGATTAATTCCAAAACCAACTGACCCCAACCGAGTAGATGTTGCCAGATCCTAATGTTAGTAGTTAGGCTCGCTGTTTGAGCATTGTTAAGATTTTATCTTTACAGGACTCCAGCTGAAGACGGCAACAAGGCTTCACTCAGATAGAACATCAGTTGTGAGGAAAACAACTGAGCGTTCATCAGATTAGCATTCAAGGGGAAAGATGCAAAAGTCAACCAAGTATTCAAAAAGGGAAGTTGTAAGAGAACATCATATGGAAGAAAGTCATTTGAGCGTTCAAACCCAACTGATCATATACAACAAAGACAACTGAGCTTTCAGATTCAGAACATCAGTTGTAGGACTTGAACCAAGAAGATCAATAGCATTAAGTTAAAGTCAGCTGAGAGTTCAACTGTTAGCATTCAGATAGAACATTAGCTAAAGAACTAGTCAGATGAAGATCGAAACTCTTAACCGACCACCCCTTGTTCAAAGTCTGATGTTAAGATTTGAATTTCAAATAAGGAAGTCACGTGAAGGTTTGACTCTCTGTCATTACCTCATTTGGCCCAACACAAGGCTGTCTCAGATGGAAAGCAGAAGCACGCAGTTGCCAAATCCGGAAAGTCTGCAGAAGATGAGAGACAAGCCATCGCTTTCAAAGAACAGAGATCAACAGCTCCTCCAACGGCTAGTTGATTCTCTCCGCCTATAAATAGAGGCCTTCATTCATTCACCAAGACGACGAGAAATACAAGACAGACAAGAGCAAGAAGAAATCAAAGAGCGAGAGAAAGAACTACATACTTCACACAAGCTGAGTTGCATTCAATCTCTTAGAACATCATTAGTTGAGAGTTCTAGAGTAATACATTCTGTCTTAGTGTCTTTTGATCCAACCTTGAGAACATCACTTGTTGAGAGTTCGTAGAGTGTTAGATCATAGCTCACTTCGTGTACGAGCTATTAGTTGGAACCCCATCCTTTCTTTCACCTGAAAAGGTTACTAGGACCCTACTCTTCCCGTAACGGAGTAGATAGGTTGATTAGTACCCGTAAACTAATCTGTAAGGTTGATAAGTACCCGTAAACTTATCTCAACGGTTGCAAAGCTCGCGTAAGCTTTGTGGTTTGTCCAGAAGAACTTGGACTGAGTTGTGTGGACTCACAACTCTCCGTGGACGTAGGAGTTCTCTCCGAACCACGTTAAATCTTGTGTGTTGTGTTTATTTTTCAGTTACCTATTGCATATTCAAATGTCTGACTAACCTGCATACAAACTGCATTCTTCCATATCAACTGTCTTGGTTATTGACCAACCTTGCACTTAAGCATGAGTTGATTTTATTCGAGTTAATTTCCACCACATTCCGCACAGCACTTCACTTCCAACTGAGTGTTTCTTACTCGGTTTTAATTCCAACTGAGTTGCTTCACTCGGTTGTGTTAATTTTCAGGGGGTTGTTTTAAAAAGTTTGATCTGGTGTATTCACCTCCCCATACACCAGAACTCGTATCGGGACCATCAAGTGGTATCAGAGCAGTGGTTCAAAAGACTACTGACTCTGTTTCACAAGGTGTGAATTCGAGGTGTTTTCTTCAGTGGTCAACTGAACAGATCTTACTGTCAAAGCATCATCAGATGCAACAAGTGCTCACATCCGGACCGATCATCATCAGAGAGAGAATCACTCGCACTCCTACAAATCCCAACGATGGGGATGCAACTGTGGAGTTAGTGGAGAAGAAGCCAGAAGACTTCACTCCAGAGGAAGCCAAAGTGAGCCAGTTGGACATCTGGGCTCAGAGTACGATCATGTCCACTGTTGGACAAGATTATCTTCCTTGGATAGAAGAGTGCGAGACTGCCAAAGAGATGTGGGATATCTTGGCATCTCTGAGTGAAGGAAGCGACGAAACAAAGGAGAACAAGTTCTCACGTGCCTGTCAAGATTTCGACAACTTCTGCTTAAGAACTGATGAAACCATTGATCAGTTAGAGCTCCGGTTCATGGACATCATCAGAAGGATCCAGTCCATCCGAAGAGGAAAATATACTTTGAGAGAAATCAACCTCAAAGTATTACAAGCTCTACCGGCTGAGTGGGATACCTTCACCAATATCCATGAGAGCCGAGCTGACCTTGGTGAGATGGGAACTAAAAGATTGTTCTCAATTCTGAAGAGAAATGAGTACAAGGTGAACCGACGAAGGTCAACTCAGTCCTCGGTTCAGACGAGTCAACATGAGGATGTTGGTTCAGCCACAAAGTCAGTAGTGCTCTGAGCTGACTATTCAAAGCCGCGAATATCAAGGCCAACAAGATCAGCGGACACAGCTACGAAGGAGCCAAGCAGAGAAGAGCTGCAACAGAACATAGCCGCCCTGTCAAAGAAGCTAGCTGACATGGACACTCGGTTCGGAAAATACAAGAGGTTCTACAAATCTAACCGAACTCGAGACAACTCAAAGCCTATGAACAACGGTTGCTTTGAATGCGGCAAGGAGGGACATTTCAAAGCATATTGTCCAGACCTTTCGAAGAAAGAGAGAGAAGCGTTGAGGGCCAAGCAAACTGGAAAGAACAAGGCCATGGTTGTAGAAGAAGCAGCTGACGACATGGACATCTTCACTGACACTGAAGATGAGGATGAGCTGACTTCCACCAACAACACTATCGGTCAGGATCAATGCCTCATGGCACTTGGAACCGACCAGGATGATATTGAGGTACACTCTAGTCCTGCTAATTTAAATTCTTCCAATATTTCTAACATGCAGGAAACTCTGGATGAAGAGTTGGAACCCTCCTGGAGTGACTTTCAAGAACTCAGTGAGGAACTGCATCAGCAGTCGGTTGAGTTTAAGAGTCTTCAAGAACAGTTCATCAAACTTGAAGAATCCTTAACCGAAAAGGACGATGTGATCAAGAGTCAAACTGAAGAGATAGATAATCTCAAAAGTCAACTGAATGCAGTCAACCGAACTAATGCTCCAACCGATGAGGAGTTGACGAAGCAGATCAAGGAGCAGCAAGATCAGTTGAAAAAGCAAGAGACTCAGATCGACCAGCTGATAAAGAAGTCAGGCGGACAAACCGAGCATATAGCTGTCCTCCTCAAGAAGTTGCAAACTGAGAAGGACAACTTAATAAAGCTATATCAGTCATCCAAGGTCATCGAGAATCTCATCAGTTACAGCTGACAGATAGATGACGTGTCAGGACTCGGTTATGATGTGATCAAGGATACTGGAATCCTTCCAGCGACCTTCATCAAAGCTGTGGAAGTCAAGGTTGTCGAACCTAACACAGTTGAACCTGAATCTCCCCAAAGTAATCCAACCTCCACCTCTCAGCAAGCTCAACCGACCAAGAGAACCACAACTGAGAAGGGAAAAGAAGCAGTAGATGGAGGACAGAACGTTCCATCGGTTGGGACATCAACCGAGGGGGAATGTTCCAAGAGTCAGAAGAGGAATCAGAGGCGTCGGAGACACAATCGAAACCGAACTCAGAACCGACCTCTGAATCAACCTCAGAGTCAACATCAGAAAGAATGGAACCGACCGCAGAACCGACAAGGATCCAACCATCCGAATCAACAACGGTTCCATCATCAGTTCAACCAGAGGTTCCAACCGAGTCAACTGATAAGGAACAAGTCGAACAGCTGGAGATATTCATGCCACAACATGAACCACCAACAGGGCATGAACAACTATAGACAACATTCAGGGAGTTGGAATCCGAATCAGCCACAAAGATTCCAACATGGCGTCCGACCTCAACGACGAATCCAACAGGATAAAAACCGCCATCAAAACAGGAGGAAACCTCTCCTCCGAAAGCTCAAAATGGGAGAAATCCATCTCCTCCCAAGAAACAGAACATCACTACTAACAACAAGCCTAAGGATAACCGAGGTGTTGTTATAGTTGATGATGAAGGAAAAGTGATCTGGAATGATAAATCTATCCGAATATACAGGGAAAAATGACCCACAGTTCAAGAGGGAAGTGGTTCTAACCCTCCAGGACCCAACTGAAATTGGGGACCTAAGCGAGTTTCTCCTTGCAGGTACAGGAGAAACAGCTGAGGAAGAATTAAGCATCATGAACCTTGTGGGTGATGGATAGTGGATGTTCGAAACACATGACAAATCTGAAAGATTTGCTTGGGAGTTTCGTGGAGAAAGAAGGACCCTCAGTTACCTTTGGTGACAACTCAAAAGGTCACACCAGAGGTTACGGTACCCTTGAAACTAATCACGTGTCAATTTCTAATGTTTCTTATGTTGATGGATTGAAGCATAACTTGCTCTCCATCAGCCAATTCTGTGATAATGGTTTCTCTATCAAGTTTGATGCACAGGGTTGCAGGGTTAAAAATGTCGGAACAAAGCAGGTTATATTGTTGGGAAATCGATCGCCAACCGGAAATGTCTATTACGCTGACTGGAACAGTAGTCCTCTTGACACCTGTCTGTTATCAAAGAGCAGTTCAGATGTGAGCTGGCTGTGGCACAAAAGGCTCAACCATCTGAACTTCAAGACTATGAACCGACTTGCCAGACAAGAACATGCAAAGGGCATTCCAAACAGAGTGTTTTCAACAACAATATCTGCAGTGCATGCCAGTTGGGAAAGCTCGCTAGATCCTCTTTCCGGTTGAAAATAACTCCCTCAACC
Source organism: Schizonepeta tenuifolia (assembly GCA_029490685.1). NCBI lineage: Eukaryota > Viridiplantae > Streptophyta > Magnoliopsida > Lamiales > Lamiaceae > Schizonepeta > Schizonepeta tenuifolia. The sequence continues at coordinate 33,186,807 of CM055957.1, read as the reverse complement.
GACCGAGTGTTACAGCTGATCCATATGGATCTCTTCGGGCCAGTTACACCAAAGAGCATAAATGGCAACGAGTATACCCTTGTTGTAACTGATGATTTCTCCAGATACACGTGGACCATTTTCATGCGTCACAAGAGTGAAACCCGAGATGAGCTACCCAAGCTGATAGATCGGATATCGAACCAACAAGAGATGAAAATTATTTCCATCCGATCAGATCGTGGAACCGAGTTCCTAAATGAAACCATCATTGAGTACTGCGAGAAGCATGAAATTACTCATCAAACATCAGCTGCGCGTACTCCGCAACAGAATAGAGTAGCTGAGCGAAAGAACCGAACGCTGAAGGATGCAGCTACATCCATGTTGACAAGCTCAGCTCTGCCAAAGAGATTTTAGGCTGAGGCCATCAACACAGCCTGCTACACCCAGAACCGGTCTCTTCTAACCAAGCGGTTGGGAAAGACGCCATACGAGCTATGGAGACGCAGGAAGCCTGATATTTCATATTTTCGCATTTTTGGTTCTAAGTGTTATATTCACAACAATGGGAAGACTCAGTTGAAAACTTTTGATGCCAAGGCTTCGAAAGGCATATTTCTCGGATATGCTGCTCGAATCAAGGCTTATAGAGTTTTCAACAATAGTTCTCGTGTTGTGGAGATAACACCTCATGTTAGTTTTGATGAATCTACTTTTGAGTGCAGGGAACAGGTTAAAGGACAACAAGCTAATCTACAGGTTCCACCTGTTCTCACCAGATCACAGGCACTAAGGGAAAAGAATCTAGCTGAACCATTGGTATGGGCAACCGAGGATGATGATCCATACTCCTCTGAAGATGAATGCGAGGACCCCAGCTCATCTCAAGGGGGAACTCCAGCTGATGTCACTCCAACTGCATCAGCATCCGAAGCCCAACCAAGCCCGGTTCAAAATGTTATCAACGTTGAGGATCCAGACTCAACAACTAATAAATCACTAGCTCAGAAGAGTCCAGCATCTCCCACAACTCAGATCACGGAACAACCACAGTTGGAAAAAGAAGGAAGACGCAACTGAAGATGGTATGAAGATCATTCCACTGACAACATCATCGGGGATCCAACCGAAGGTGTGCGTACAAGAAGCAGAGTTGCAAATCTAGATTCGACTGAGGAAGATTCCAACACTTACTTGCTTCCATGATTTCTTGCTGGAGATGTTGCCATGATTTCTTGCTTCCTAGCTGATGTACCAGAACCAAAGAATGTTGTGGAAGCTCTCAACTGTGTTCACTGGACAACAACCATGCAAGAAGAACTGAATGAATTTCTACGCAACTGTGTATGGGAGTTGGTAGAAAGACCAAATGGTGTCAAAGTCATTGGATTAAAATGGATTTTCAAGAACAAGAGAGACGCCATTGGATTCATCGTGAGGAATAAAGCAAGGTTGGTAGCTCAGGGATATTGCCAACAAGAAGGAATCGATTTTGAGGACTCTTTCGCGCCAGTTGCAAGGCTGGAAGCCATCCGAATCTTTCTAGCTTATGCCGCATTTCACAAGTTCAATGTCTATCAGATGGATGTGAAATGTGCATTCCTCAACGAAAATATCAAGGAAGATGTATATGTTGAACAGCCTCCAGGTTTTGAGACTGGAGATGGAAGAGTGTACAAGTTGAAGAAAGCAATCTATGGATTGAAGCAAGCACCCAGAGCTTGGTACGACACTTTTTGTGGTTTTCTTCTGAACTCGGGGTTCAAACGAGGGTCAGTTGATAAAAAACTGTTCACCATCAAAGTTGGAGAAGATATACTTGTTGTGCAAATCTACGTCGACGACATCATATTCGGTTCCAAGTCGGAGGAACTGTGTGAAAAATTTTCAAATCTCATGAAGAAAAAGTTCGAGATGTCGATGATGGGGGAGATGAATTATTTTCTTGGACTTCAAGTGAAGCAGTCACCAGAAGGGATATTCATCAATCAGTCCAAGTATACAAAGAAGCTCATCACCAAGTTCGGATTGCAGACAAGTAAGACCACAAGGATCCCGATGAATACTAACTGGAAGATTGAACCTGGAACTGAGGGAAAGCTCGTAGATGCCAGTAAGTATAGAGGGATCATCGATTCTTTGCTATATCTAACCGCCAGTCGGCCAAACATATCTTACGCTATTGGAGTGTGTGCTCGGTTCCAAGTTCAACCAAGGGAAGCTCACATGTTGGCAGCAAAGAACATCATCAAGTATCTGAAGGGAACTGTAAATATTGGGTTGTGGTATCCAACCGACGACAACATCCAACTGACCGGATACTCAGATGCAGATCTAGCCGGAGATCGGTTGGACAGGAAGTCCACATTTGGACACTGTCAGTTCATGGGAAGTAAGCTAGTTTCGTGGTTCTCCAAGAAACAAGCATGTGTTGCCACTTCTACAACCGAGTCAGAGTACATGGCTGCCGGAAGTTGTTGCATGCAAGTATTGTGGCTCAAGCAATAGCTGAGAGACTATGAAGTTGCAACTGGACAGGTTCCCATTCATTGTGATAGCTCTAGTGCCATTGCTATCTCTTTGAATCATGTTCATCACTCTCGGATGAAGCACATTGACATCCGACATCATTTCATCCGAGACCATATTGAGAAGAAGGACGTATCCATGGAGAAGATTCCAACTGAGATTCAGAGAGCAGATATCTTCACCAAACCTCTAGCCGAAGCACGGTTTAAGATGTTATGTGATTTACTCGGATTATTGGATCCATCAGATGAGGAATCAGCTGAGGTGAAGAGATAGATATCCATCTGAGGGGGAAGCTCAGATGAAGGGGGAATCTCGGATGCGGATCGCCAATTGAAGACATCAGACATCAACTGAACAGACGAACTCGAGTCAGCTGGTGGTATGCTGCAACATTGGTGATGGTCCCGAAACGAGGTACTGGTGTATGGGGGGGGGGAATACACCAGTTAAGATTTAAAAACTTAAACCTGAGAAATCACTTCAACTGAGCAAAAAAGACTCAGTTGGAATCTCACAGCTGAGTAAGCGACCTCAGCTGGAAGAGTGAGGCTGTGCGGAAAGTGGTGGAAAAAATAAACTCGTTAAAAACAACTCACACAAAACAACTCGGTTGGTCAAGAACCAAAACAGCTCGGTTGAAAATGTGCAAATGAGGTTTGTATGCCAGTTAGATTGATCAGATAAAAATGCAGATGCAACTGAATAAAAACAAACACAGACACACAGGATTTAACATGGTTCGGAGATAATCCTCCTACGTCCACGGGGAGATGTGAATCCACACACCTCAGTCCAAGTTCTTCTGGACAGAACCACTCAGCTTACGCGGGCTGAGCAACCGTTAAGGATAAGTTTGCGGGTACTTATCGACCTTACAGTTTAGTTTTCGGGTACTAAACAGCCTATGTCAAGTTTGCGGGTACTTGACGACCTGACTACTCAATTACAGGAAGAGTAAGGTCCTAGCACACTTTTTAGGGTGTGAGAATGGGTGGGATTTCCAACTACAGCTCGATCACGAATGAGAGCTGGATCTAAGGCTTGAATGAATAAATACTCAACCTAAGATCAAAGACAGATTTTCACTCTATGAACCCTCAGCTACTAATGTTCTATCACTCTTGAACTCTCAGCTGCTGATGTTCTTAGAATAGGATTTTAGCTTGATTCTCTTGTGATTGTGCTTTTCTCTCTTGCTTCAGTCTGTCTCGTGTGTGTCTCTCGAATGAGAGAATGCCTCTATTTATAGGAGGAGAGAATCAACTAGTCGTTGGAGGAGCAGTTGATCTCTGATCGTTTGATAGCGATGGCTTGTCTCTCATCTCTGCAGACTTTCTCGATATGGCATCTGTGCTCTTCTGCATTTCATCTGAGACAGCCTTGTGTTGGGCCAGATGGGGTAATGACTGAACGGTCAAACCCTCATGTGACTTCCATTTGAAATTCAAATCTTAACCTTTCTGACCGTCAACCTCGGTTCGTCGGTTGAAAGTCTTGATCTTCATCTGAGTGGTCTTCAACTGATGTTCTGAACTGTTGGACTCTCAGCTGACTTTGAACTTCAAGCAGTTAATCTTCTTGTTCGAGTTCTACAACTGAGGTTCTGAAACTGAACACTCAGTTGTCTTCCTTGTATTTACACAGTTGGGTTTGAACCCTCAGATGACTTTCCTTTTCATCTGATGTTCTCTTCCTTTCTACTGTTTCTCATCTGATGAACGTTCAGTTGGTTTCCTTCACAACTGATGTTCTGAAGACTTCCCCCTCATTCCATCTGAACATATGAACTCTCGGTTGTCCTTCATCATAACTGATGTTCTGTCTGAGTGATGCCTTGTTGCCATCTTTAGCTGGAGACCTGTAAAGATAAAATCTTAACTTTGCTCAAACAGCGAGCCTAAATTCTAACATTAGGTTCTGGCAACATCTACTCGGTTGGGGTCAGTCGGTTTTGGAATTCATCAAAACTCATACTAATAAATTTCCCAACAATTTCCCCCTTTTTGATGATGCCAAAACCACTTACAACTTGAAACCACTACTGATCTAAACCTCACTAACTTATCTAAAATCTCAGCTGAAATTCAAGACAGTCTATAAGATAAAACATCAAAGGGTTAGCACAGTTATAACATGGTATTTAAAAGACTTTGTGATTCAGAGCTTGGACAATGAGGGATTGTTCATCAAGGTGAATCTTATAACTGAATAGTTTTCATTACAACTGATTGTTACAAAAGATAGGCTCAAAAACCGAAAATTACAACAGTTGCTAGAAAACTAACTGAGCTAGTATTGTAGCCCATACTTGCCAAATATCCTTACAAAAATTTCCCTCTTAGCAGGTGACTCCTTGGAAATGTCCACTCCATGCTCCTTGCAGACCTGCCTCGCCTCAGATGCAATCTTCGTGCGGTTCGGGTTGCTGGAATCCGGGAGAAGAGATGGCCGATAAGTAACCCTCTTGGGAACTGGAACAGTGTTCAGGTCCAGGTTGGCGTCAATCATGGCCCTCCTGAATTGACTGAACATGCCCGGGTCACCTGAGTGCAACTCGGTCAGCGCCTCCTTGAACGCTCTCCTTGGGTCGTCAGTTGCGTAAACCTTCCTGTAATAGAAGTCGTTCACGAACTCCTGCTTGAACAGCTCCCACTCCTCATTCCACTCGGTCGGCATCCACTTGTCGGTATGCCTAAACCGACTCTCAACCTTGGACTTTAGAGGCAACCTTTGTTGTTCCCAACAGCGAAGAAGGCGCAGGAGGTGATTACGAGTGTGTATACTCCTAAGGAGAAGAAGGATGTTGGGAAGACTGTTGAACCCAAGGACACAGCTGAGGAGGTACCAGCTGTCAGTCGCCCCACAAAATCAAAAGCTGCACGCCGATGCAGAGCTGAGTCGGAGAAAGAGAAGGAGGCGGAACCTGCCCAGAAGAAGCTGAGGGTGAGGTTCAAGAAGACGGTTGAGGTGCCAGCTGAAGAACCAGCTGAGGAGCAAGCTGAGGTGCCAGCTGAAGAGCCAGCTGAGGAGCCTGTTGTTGATGCACCAGCTGAGGAGGAGGCGCCAGTTGAGTCGACACCAGCTGAGGAGCCATCCGAGTCAAGCCACTCAGCTGAGGCAGCTGCCTTCAAGATCGTTCCTCGCGCTGCTGATGAGGCTGAAGGGATTGAGACGAACGTGACATCGGATGCTTCTTCCTCCTCTGAGGAAATTGAAGACGTTCCAACCTCCCCCACGGCAGGAGTTGATGCCGTACCGCCCCAAGAGCCTCTTGCTCTATCAACCGAATCACAGCCAAATATTCCGAGCTCATTGCTCGATGCCAACATTGTGACCGCTCCTTCGGCCAATGTTGAGGAACCGATTGAAACCCCCCTCCCCACAGAATCCAATATTCTGAGCTTCCAGCTCGATGCCAATGTTGTGACCGACTCTTTGGCCAACATTGATGAAACATTTGAACCATTGCCATATGATCTATCCCCCTTCCCCAATAGACGACGAAGCTGATCGTCAGGCAATCGCGTTGGAGCATGAAGGCAAGGTGGCCTACTGCTTCCGGAAGCTGATAGGGATGTTCCCAGAAGCTCGCGACATGCCGATCTTCGCTACTCTTGGAACTGAGCTGCTGTACAAGTTCAACCTGATCTTCAGTCACTAGTATGTGAAGGAAGATACAATCAGGGTACACAGCTGGGACCGGCTGAAGGCGGACGAGTCTCGCATCCGAGACTATTTTCACTATACCAACCTGGAAGTCGCCTACAACAACAATGTGGCCCTGCTGACACGTCGTCTGGACCTCAGCAAGGCAGAAGGCACTGATACAAGGGAAACAGCTGGACGAGATTGCGTCGATTTCCTCGACAACATGCTAATCAAGTCAGCTGACTTCCTTAATGATTTGGACGCAGCCTCCGCCGCAGCGAAGGATGAAGAAGAAGAGCTGCAACTGTACCTGGCCAACCGTCAAGCCATGGTTACAGTTGAGGAACCAGCTATGATTGAACAAGCCCCTCCAGCTGATCAGCCAGCTCCCTCATCTGAAGAAATCTGTGAGCTGATAGCTGAGAGGGTGAACCAGCTGAGGACAGAATTGCTTGCCAACTTCCAGCAACACAAAGACGATCAGCTGAGGATGTTGGAAGCACAAGAAGAAAAGTACACGCAGCTGGTAGAGGAGAATGTTTCACTGAAGACAAAGCTGGATGAATTCTCCTCCTCCACCAGTCAAGACTTGTCGGATCTGAAGTCAACTCTTCTGGGGATCAAGTCAGAGTTGAACGTCTTCCAATCCTTGTCCGACTCCAACCTCGCCAAATCCCAACAAACTCAGGATGAAGAATGGGAGACTCGATTCGAGTCAAGATGGGCTGAGTTCGTTGCTTTTCAGACCGAGGTAACTAAAACATTCGCTGGAATGAGGAAAGCCGAACAAGAGCGTCATGACTCCGAACTGGCAAAGAAGGTGGAAATTGAGTGCGCGGTCGATGAACTCTTCAACCGTATTCAACAAGCCGAACATCAGCTCACCTCTCTGGATGGTTCAGTAGCAAGCCTTGTTGCTGATGCCAAAAAGGAAGAAGATAAAAAGGCGGATGTTGAGATGCAGGGGGAAGAAGAGACCCAGGATGAGGAAGAGATGCCAGCTGCTGCAAAATCCCAGCTGAGGAGAAAGACTGCACAAAAAAAGAAGTCCGCTCCCAAGTCAACCGAAGTCGGTGGAGCTGAAATGGAAAAAGACTTGGAGCAGGCGGAGCAGTTTGGAGTTTCTTACAACTCCATAGCCGAGATCGCAACCGAGCTTGATTCGGAACTCGACGGTATCACAACCGAAGAGTGTATTGCAGCTGCCAAGGCTATGGATGTTGATGAGAAGGATTATATGAATCCGAGCTGGATAAAGAAGTTTGCTGCCAGCCAAGCTCGAAAAGTCAACCAGTTCGAGGAGGAGCTGAACAAGATAACAAAGAACTTGGACCGGAACATCGCCTCCCGCAGTCGTCGCCGAATTGACAAACATCAGGTTAAGGCTGAAGCTCGGCTAAGACAGCAGAGGTTGCCAGGGAAGGTGAAGGTCCAAAGTCGGTTCAGGCACGTGGACAAGTGGGTGCCGGTTGAGTGGAATGAAGAATGGGAGTCATTCAAGCAAGAGTTCGTGAATGACTTCTATTACAGAAAAGTCTACACAACTGACGATCCAAGGAAAACTTTCAAGGAGGTGCTAACCGAGCTGCACACTGGGGACCCGGGGATGTTCAGCTAGTTCATGTGTGCGATGATAGAAGCAAAACTGGATTTGAACTCTGTCCCCGTCCCTCAGAAGATTACGTACAAGCCTCCCTTCCTCCCAGACTCTCGCACCCCCAACAGAACAAAGATTGCAGCTGAGGCAAGGCAAGTCTGCAAAGAGCACGGGGTTGACATTTCGAAAGAGTCAGCTGAAAAGAGAGATTTTTGTTAGAATGTTTAGTAAGTATGGGCTCAAGTATTAGCTCAGTTAGTTTTTGAGCAACTGATGTAACTTTTGTCTTTTTGTGCTTACTTTTGTAATCATCAGTTGTAATAAAAACTATTCAGTTATACGATTCAACTTGACGTACAATCTCTCATTGTCCAAGCTCTGAATCGCAAAGTCTCTTCAAATATCATGTTATAACTGTGCTAACCCTTTGACGTTTTAATCTTATAGACTGTCTAGAATTTCAGCTGAGATTTTGGATAGGTCAGTAGGATTTAGATCAGTTTGCCTTGAAAGAACTTTTTTATAAGGGTTTTGGCATCATCAAAAAGGGGGAAATTGTTGGAAAATTTATTAAAAGTTTTGATTGATTCCAAAACCAACTGACCCCAACCGAGTAGATGTTGTCAGATCCTAATGTTAGTAGTTAGGAAATTGTTAAGATTTTATCTTTACAGGACTCCAGCTGAAGACGGCAACAAGGCTTCACTTGGATAGAACATCAGTTGTGAGGAAAACAACTGAGCGTTCATCAGATGAGCATTCAAGGGGGAAGATGCAAAAGTCAACCAAGTATTCAAAAAGGGAAGTTGTAAGAGAACATCAGATTGAAGAAAGTCATCTGAGCGTTCAAACCCAACTGATCAGATACAACAAAGACAACTCAGCGTTCAGATTCAGAACATCAGTTGTAGGACTCGAACCAAGAAGATCAACAGCATTAAGTTCAAGTCAGCTGAGAGTTCAACTGTTAGCATTCAGATAGAACATTAGCTGAAGAACTAGTCAGATGAAGATCGAAACTCTTAACCGACCACCCCTTGTTCAAAGTCTGATGTTAAGATTTGAATTTCAAATAAGGAAGTCACGTGAAGGTTTGACTCTCTGTCATTACCTCATTTGGCCCAACACAAGGCTGTCTCAGATGGAAAGCAGAAGCACGCAGTTGCCAAATCCGGAAAGTCTGCAGAAGATGAGAGACAAGCCATCGCTTTCAAAGAACAGAGATCAACAGCTCCTCCAACGGCTAGTTGATTCTCTCCGCCTATAAATAGAGGCCTTCATTCATTCACCAAGACGACGGGAAATACAAGACAGACAAGAGCAAGAAGAAATCAAAGAGCGAGAGAAAGAACTACATACTTCACACAAGTTGAGCTGCATTCATTCTCTTAGAACATCATTAGTTGAGAGTTCTAGAGTAATAGATTCTGTGTTAGTGTCTTTTGATCCAACCTTGAGAACATCACTTGTTGAGAGTTCGTAGAGTGTTAGATCATAGCTCACTTCGTGTTCGAGCTATTAGTTGGAACCCCATCATTTCTTTCACTTGAAAAGGTTACTAGGACCCTACTCTTCCCGTAACTGAGTAGATAGGTTGATTAGTACTTGTAAACTAATCTGTAAGGTTGATAAGTACCTGTAAACTTATCTCAACGGTTGCAAAGCCCGCGTAAGCTTTGTGGTTTATCCAGAAGAACTTGGACTGAGTTGTGTGGACTCACAACTCCCCGTGGACGTAGGAGTTCTCTCCGAACCACGTTAAATCTTGTGTGTTGTGTTTATTTTTCAGTTACCTATTGCATATTCAAATGTCTGACTAACCTGCAAACAAACTGCATTCTTCCATATCAACTGTCTTGGTTATTCACCAACCTTGCACTTAAGCGTGAGTTGATTTTATTTGGGTTAATTTCCACCACATTCCGCACAACACTTCACTTCCAACTGAGTGTTTCTTACTCGGTTGTGATTCCAACTGAGTTGCTTCACTCGATTGTGTTAATTTTCAGGGGGTTGTTTTAAAAAGTTTGATCTGTTGTATTCCCCCCCTCCCCCCCCCCCCCCCCCCAGAACTCGTATCGGGACCATCAATATATATGGTAAGATATGTATATATATATATATGGTAAGATATGTATGGGAGATATGGAAGGATATATATGGTAAGATATGTATGGAAAATATGGAAAGATATATATGATATGGAAGGATATATGGTAGTTATGGAAAGATATATGGATGATATGTGGAAGGATATATGACCGAATCGAATTTGGACAGAAATTAACGATTTTTTTTATTTTTTGTTTTTTGACATAGATGATGGACACGAAGAACACGAAGAAAGACAAAGACGCAAACTAAACAGAAAGATGAAATCTAAAACCCTACCCTTGATACGAAGAAAGAAGACGAAGAACCTGGATACGAAACGCGGCTCCTGATACCAAAATGATATGAACCTCGACGCTAACAAAAGACTTGAATTCGATAAACAAACGATGGAGATCCAAAAACCTCTTAATCATTTCTCGAAGTGAATTAGGCGTACGGCTGTTTTTTAAAACTCTACGATAAGACGACACAACAACTCGGGGACGACGAATGACACACAACGAGGGATGGTTTGCTCGCCGATTCGCCGATAATTGAATTCAACTTGATTCGAACAGAAGAACTCGAAAACTCTCAAGAGAGAATTAAAACTCACGTTTATAATATTAATCAAAGGTTTGAATTTTCGTGCATAACAATGACCCTTATATATAGGGTGCTAATCCTAACCCTACTAGGAAACTAAACATGGAAAATAACTCCTAACCCAATAAGGAATCAAAGCCCTAGTCTAAACAAGGTTTAAATTCCAAAACTGACTCAACTAAGGCCCAATTTCGGTCACCCTAAATAACCCACGAAAATAACAAATTAATAACAAATAAAAGACTCGATTAAATCAGCCCACATATGCAACGGAACTTGCGGCATGCGGATTAAGAAAAATTGATAAAATTATTATGAGTAGGTAAAAGTTATGATGTAAGGGTAGTGAGATAATGACAAAAAAATAATGATAGTGACAAAAAAATAGTGGTATTGACCAAAAAGTAGGAATAAAGTTGTTGTGTTGACTAAAAAGTAGGAATAAAGTTGTTGTGAGGTGGAACCATAAATGACAAAGGATAGTAATAAAGGAAAAGTATGAAAGTATGGGTGTACAAAAAGGTAAATAGGCATTTGATTTATTCACAAAAAAATATGAGTAAGCAGTACATAGTACTATAATAACAAAGTTTACATTATATTACGTGGCGCACATCCGGGTCTCTATTCATGTTTATCTTTATTTTCATATTTTTACATTATTAATTCAATATAATCAATATATTTATGTAAAAAATAAAAAATATCAAAATAAATGCCATGTATTTATATCATATATATCCTTCCAATCCATTAGGCAATTTAATAATAATGTATAAATATAAATACCCTCTCAATTCATCAATGTATAACATATACTCCATCCCTTCGATTCATAATGTAATACTTTTTCGCGATACGCATATTAAGAAGAATAATATTAAGAGTAAATGTGATGATTAGTGTAGTAATAAAGTAATATAAAGTATTTTTAAAGTAGATAAAGTGTTGTTGATGTGATATAAAAGTGGCTTTAAAGTGAATAAAGTATTATTGATGTGATATAAAATGGTTTTAAAGTGGATAAAGTGATTTTCTAATTATTTCCATAAAAGGAAATGTTACAAGATGAATGAGATATTCAAAAATTAAATATGTTACAAGATAAACGAGATAGAGGGAGTATATAAAGCATATTATTCGTACTCATATAGAATTAGATATATCATCTAATATAATATGGAATTAACGTGAACTAAATTAACTCTATTTATCAAAGCAATTAAAAAAACATCTCAAATATAAATTAGATAAATTGCATGGTATAAGATGAAAAATTAATGAGCAAAATATCACAAAGACTCGACCTCAACACAATAAAAATTTAAAAATTTAAAATTGAACCAAAGGTACAGAAATATCGCTATTGTTAAAACAAAATATGTTACATATAAAGATCATTTTTTTTTATAAAATCAAGAATATTTGGAGGCCATATATGAGAAGAAATTAAATATATCTCATTTTAAAGCAAACACAAACGCAGGAAAATATAAATAAATACGCAAGTACAAACGAAGAAGTAAAAAACTAGAAATAGACAAGCATAATAAAAAAAAAAGAACAAGAAATAAAAAACGAGGCAAAACATAAATATAAATTAAATAAATTGCATGGTATAAGATGAATAATTAATGAGCAAAATATCACAAAGACTCGACCTCAACATAATAAAAATATAAAAATTTAAAATTGAACCTAAGGTATAGAAACATCACTATTGTTAAAACAAAATATATTATAAATAAAGATCGTTTTTTTTATAAAATCAAGAATATTTGGAGGTCATACATGAGAAGAGATTAAATATATCTCATTTGGAAGCAAACACAAACGCAGGAAAATATAAATAAATACGCAAGCACAAACGAAGGAATAAAAAACTAGAAATAGACAAGCATAATGAAAAAAAAAACAAGAAATAAAAAACGAGCCAAAACATAGATGAAGGACGAAAACAAAAAAAAAAAGTAAATTAGAAGAGCAAAAAATAGACAAACACAATTGTGTGTAATGGAATATCTAAAAAAAAATATGTTACAAGATGAACGGAACAGAAGAACTATATAATAGTACAATTTATCTCAAGTCTCACACCTCATACATATATGTTGACTTCCAACTAGGGATGACAATAATACCTGCGGACCCGTGTCCCGTGGGGACCCGCCCCTAATGGGGCGGGTATGGGTATTAATTTCTATACCCGATAGGATTTGGGGCAGGTACGAGAATATAGATATTCGCTCCAAATAATTTTTGTAGTTTTAAAAATTTTAAAATGATAACAAAATCTATTAATTAGTATGAAAATTAAAATTTAATGAGAATCCCAAAACCACATTAAGTAGAGACATTAACATTACTTTCTTTCATTCTTTATATAACTCAACTCACTCTTTTTTCTTCTATCCATTTTCAATGTGGGACAACTTATTTCTCTTAATTTCTCCTCGATCCCCTCTCACTATTTTTAATTCCACATCAAAAATGAGAGGAGAAGGGTGGAGTTGACTTTTAAATAAGATTGTTTCCATGCTTTGACTTAATCTACTACTCCCTCTGTACGCCAAAAAATGCCCTACTTACCACTTTTAAAGTGTATACCAAAAAATGCCCCATTCCACTTAATGAACTTATACACCCTAAAGAATCTCATTTATTTACACTCATTGCCATCACTTTTACCAACCCATTTTAATTAACCATTTTTAATTAAATCCTTAATTCTAATCTAATGGCCTAACTAATGACCCCCATATCCCAGCCCAAAAATAGACCAAATTAACTCGACATTTATCATTTCATCTGTTCTCTCTCAAACCCTAAATCTATCCGCCTCTCTCCCCTTTCATTCCATCTGCATCTTCGAACCCCTCACTTTACTTTGTCAGCTACATCTTCGACATTCCATCTGCATCTTCGACATTTATTATCTGCATTCTCTCTCAAATCCCCTCCGATGGCTCAGTTTCCTGAGGGATACTTTCCCGCCTACTCACCGGAGGAACCTCCGACCCCAATCGCAACCCACTTTTCACCGATCCCTACCTATAGTTGGGAGTCCGATGGCCCTGATACGGTGGTGCCGGAGACTGAATTCACGGCACTTGGTTCAGAATCTGAGGTTGGATCCATTGGTATCTCTGAAATCCATGGGAAATCTGAGAGCTTAGGGCCGGATTCAGAGGAATATGCACCACTCGGTGATGATTCACTCGAATCTGAGAGTATGGTGCCGGCGACACCGATTACTCCGATAGGCGCAGATCCTGACTGCTATTTTCAATCCGACGTGGAACGATATTACTTTAATGTAGTCTATGAGGTGTTCAAGCTTCAATCTTCTTCTTCAATCGCTGACTACGAAGCATGGGCGATGGCCAACGTTGTCACTGTTGTCGATGACGAATCCCCACTCTCTGAGGACTTACACTTGAGCAATGATCCCAAAATTTGGCGCATGCAAGTCCTAGGGATGTTCTTCCTTAGTACACTGACTCTTCTGTAATCAGGTGATTTTTGTCTTCGGCTTGTGCTGCTTTTAATTCTGATTTTTGAACGGATACTACATTTGATATTGTGGGGAATGGTTGGTGATGCCTCTATTGTTCCATATTTGATCTGATTTATGCCTAAAGTTGCAATGATGTGATATGATTTGTGCCTAAATTTGGCCTATTTGCATCCTTTTAATTCTGATTTTTGGACAGATACTACATTTGATATTGTGGGGGATGGCTGGTGATATGGCTGCAAATTCGGGCCGGGTCGGGTACCCTACCTGGATCAGCGGGGTACCCGAGCCCGGAAATGCCAAAAATTTGTGTCCCAATCCTGGCTCGGATTAGCTTTTCGGGTACCCTATACCCGGGCCGGGTATAACCGACGGGTACCCTAATTACCCTAAGTTACCCGTTTTCTCTCTCCCCTCTCTTACTAATATAAAAAAAAAAAAACCCTACTATTTCATTTCTCTCTCTTCCTCTCAAACAGCCGCCGCCCTCCTCTATTCTCTCTGTCCTTTCCCACTCTTCTCTCTTTGTAAAATTGTCTCTCATACATACATCATTCTTTTTAGCAAAATTAACAAACCTTAAACAATGAACAAGTGATGGAAATTACAATGCCGATGTTGGCAAACAAGGAAGAGTTGGGTGTGGCGGCAACAGCGGAGGACCAAGCTTGCCTTGATAGGGACGGGGTGGCGCCGGCAACGGAGTGCAAAGAGGGAGGCGGAGTGATAGAGGCGAAAAGAGATGCCGACGCCAAGGAAAGATGGATGGTTGGTCGTGACTCGCGGCTGCCATGGGTTAGCGGCGACAGCCAGTCGCACGCCGTGATTGGTCGGACGACGGCGGAGTGGGAGAGAGGAAAGGGCAATGTCGGCAGTCGCTCGAGACATAGACTAGGGTGTGTGTTGGTGAGTTAAGAGAGAGATTGAGCAACAATAATCACTCGAATTATAATAATTTTACTCAAATAATAGATATTATTATAAAAAAATTAATTATTAATACTAATCCGGATATTTAACGGGTTCCGGGTATCGGGTCCGGGTATACCCGGCTTGTTGAATATACTGCACCCGGGTTCCGACCCGCCCCGTTTTTCCTGGATTTTGGGTACCCTTTACCCGTCCGAGTTCTGGATTGGGTCCGAGTATATCCGATACCCGGGATCCGAATCTGCACCCCTAGCTGGTGATGCCTCTTTGGTGCCATATTTGATGCAATTTATGCCTAAAGTTGCAATGTTGTGATCTGATTTGTGCCTAAATTTGGCTTATTTGCATCCTATTGATCTGATTATGAACTCATACTACATCTGATTTGATTAGTTGGTTATTGGCTGGTGATGTCTTAATTGTTTCCTTGGGTGTTGTTGATCCTATCCTATGAATGCCACCACTATGATATTTGTAAAATAGTTTTGGAGGTTGCAATAGGATAGGTAATGAGTCAATGATGCAAAAAAACCCTTAATTTCATACATGGCTGAGACTATAATGATTCACAAAACAACTAATCCAGGGACAATTTACATTCCAAACAACAAAAACTGATTTATGATGTTTGTCCCTGTAAACCATAACAAAAAAACAGATCCCTGCCCAGCTCCTAGTTGCCTACAGTCCCTCAACTAGGTCTTCAGTCTGCTCAATTCCATGCAGCTTCAAGTACTCCCAACTGTCCCTCACAAGCTCTTCCTCTACTTCAAGGCATTGTGGCAGTAAGCCAAGCCTTAGAAGTCTCTCCTTGCCCATCTGTGGGATTTTGTAGTTATTATTGCCCCTACACTTAATGATCTCATGGTGGCAGCCTTACAATGTTAGGAATACATTGTTGGTTTCCATGGTTCCTCTGTCTCTATTCTTGCTGTTTCTTTGAGATGCCTCTTGATAAGTGAGTGGAATGATGGCAAACTTGCCATCAAAAATGACTTTACATGTGCTATCAATAATTGGTCTAGAAACCATACACATGAACATGATCTTCTCAATGAATTTTTTGGATTTGCATGTTCTATGTGGCTCAGTTTCACCATTCACTAGGTAATACATTCCATTTGTCTTTGTCAAATTGAACCATTTCTCATCTATATGTATAGTGTTATACATGGGCTTAAACTGTATCTTTCCATCTTCACTGACCCCACTTAGTTGATTCAGGCTAAATTTCAGCCTTGTGAGCATGTTTTGAGGAGTTATGAAGGGTTTAATAGCATTGGTATGAGGCCGTACCTTTTTCTCTTTCAACCAGACCTGTACCAAGCCTTTACTGACCCCCATATTACATGCAAGCTTTCTTATACTTGATCTCTGTAAAACTGACAGACTCTTGAGCTTTTCTTCATCAAGCTGTTTTTTGTCTCTATGAACTGATCCTTTTTTCATGGATACAACATTTACAGGTCTTCCCAAGGCCTTTTGAGCAGCTGCTTCTTTCCAGATGCGCCACACTATCTTGGGATCTACGTTGAACTTCTCTGCAGCTTATTTTTTGGCACCATAGTGAACAGTGGAGTTCCTGCTGTTTTGGAGCAGCCATTGTGCTAAGTTATTGCGCTGAAGATCAGTGAGATTTGGCTTCCTTTGGCCCACTGCCATTACTTCTATTTTTCCTGCTTTTGTTGAAGTGAAAAATTGGATAGTTTGAGCCATAAATGCTCTATTTATAGCTGTTAAAATGGGGTAGGTTTAGCTTTATTTCCCTCCTAAATTTTGGGTCACATCCATTATTGTGGTGGGAAATTTGAATGTAAATTAAATTGTGCTTTTGGCACCAAAACATGATGCTTATTTTAATGCAATTCTATTGTTTCTACCAGATTTTTTAAGGAGTTCTTCTACTGCTGTTTTGAATTTTTAGTGTTCATTTATTTATTGATTGTCATGTTATTGAATTTGTGATGCAAAAATTTAGAAATGTCTATAAAAACCATACAACAAAAAAATTAAGCTATGAAAACTAATGTCACAGTTTTAGAAAACAAAAAAAAAAACAGCAATGAAAAAAAACTGGACTAAAAAACAAACAAAAAAAAGCAATGAAAAAAACAGAAATGAATAAAAAAAAATCAAGTGGGGCGGCAGCTTTAATGGGGGGTGGTAGCATAAACCCATTAAGTGTTAAATGAGTTAAAAAAACAAAGATTAACACTACCCCTACAAGTCTTTTTACCCCACTCACAATAATTTTACCAACTTTCTTAATCCGTGTGCCCAGTCGCTATTGGAGTATTTTTTCACGTACGGATGGAGTATTTTTTGCCTTGATTTTTAGGAAAGAATAACTTTTTAATTTTAATAAAAAATTTAATTTTAGATAATATATACTTCTAAATGGGTACCCGATGGATACCCTTCTCCCGCCGAATAATCCCGGACCCAAACCCATCCCGATTTAAACAGGTATAGTGACAGATATAGGGATTAATTTTTTAAGCGGATATGGGAATAAGAAAATAATCTCCGATCCAAACCCGCTTGTTGTCATCCCTACTTCCAATGATATATATATTTACGAGATTTTTTTTATCATTGCGAATAAAGTATCTAATTATAGGAAATAAAAGTTGAATAATATATATAGAATAATGATATATATTTACGAGAATTTTTTTATGATTGCAAATAAAGTATCTAACTAAAGGAAATAAAAGTTGAATAATATATACTCCCTCCGTCCATGAAGAAGTTACCAGTTTTGCCATTTTTATCTGTCCACGAATAAATTACCAGTTCTATATTTGGTAAGTTTTCTCCTAATATTTACCCTCTACTTTATCACTTATTCACTCATTTGCCATTGTTGGCCCACATAATTTACTTTCTTTTAATCCATCATTCACTCAATTCAAGTGAGACCTCTATTCCACTCACTTCACACACAAACTATTATTTAAACCCTTTAAATGCAATTAAAAAAAATTATATAGTAAGTGGGACCCTTACTCTACTTATACCACACTCCACCAGAATTATTAAATGTCGTGCCGAAATGAAATTGGTAACTCTTTGGTGGACGGAGGGAGTATAAACTAATTCAATATCAGAAAGTAATTTCTTGATTTGTTTTGTTTCACATCGTTTTTAGTGTCCTACTATGAAATGATTTAAAAAAGTGGCTTTATACGAGAGATAGTGTTATTTGTAGACCTGTTCACGGTTCAAGGCCCGCCGGTTCCGGGCCTTGAACCACCAGTTCACGGTTCGCCGAGGGCTGAACCTGAACCGGCCCGTCTACACTATTCCAGGTTACGGGCCGATTCATGAAACTGCCGGTCCCGGTTCCGGTTAAAACCGATTTTTTTTTTTTAATCTATCAATCAATGAAGGTTTGTTCTTCCTTCTATATTACAAACACATTACAAGAACAAGAACAAAACAACTAAATTTAATTGAAAGATGAAATTGAAATATTATAAACAAACAAATTAACAAACACAATTAACACATTAAGATTTAAAATTAGGAGAAGATATTACAAACAAACAAACACAACTAACTAACACATTAGGATTAGGAGAACTAACTAACAAACACAATTAACACTAACTTCAAATGAAGTTAGAATTGAAAATAAACACTACAAATACAAATACAAATACAAATACAAAGTACAAACATTACAATGTGAAATATCACCAGAGAATGTGTGAAAGACTCTCAATTCGATGCTTCTTTTCAATGTGACCAACTAGTTTGCCGTAACCTCCACCGGTTTGCCACATAAAATCACAATTGCAATAATTGCAAACAACACGATATGTTGGCTTTGTATAGTCTGGCAATGGCTCATCATGACGGGTGTAGTGTTTGGTGAAGAGCTCACTAAAAGTAGATGGTGTAGGAGGCATTATTTTAGAATACAATTTAAAATGAAGACTTGGTGAAATTGAAGAAGAAGATAGAAGACTTAGAGTTGGAGAAGGTGATGAAAATAATTGAATGATAGAAAATTGAAAGAGAATGGAAAAATGAAGAAATAATGAGGAAAAGGAAAAGAGAGGCGGATGCAAAGTGATAGACTGGGGGTATTTATAGATAGAATGTAAGGTTTGCAAAAAAAAAATGGAAACCGCTGGTTCAGCTCAAAACCGGCGGTTAACGGCTAAAAACCGGCAGTTAATTACAGAAAAAAATGCACTTTCTAGGCACTTTTTTGGAGTTTTTTATTTTATATTTTTTTTGGTTTTTTTGCTATTATATGTTGTATATACATATTTTAAGACAGTCTAAGACAAAAAATGAAAAAAATTAAGTATTCCTTGTATTAAAAAAATAAAATGAATTATTAAGAATATTGTTGGAATTACAAGTTATATATTTGATACATTACAACTTCATACATTTATTTTCAAATTACTTCTACTTTCACAACATTTTTCTAAACTTCTAATACTCTAAGTTACATTTGAAAAAAAAGAAAAAAAAAAAGACTTTAGCTCAATCTTATAATTAAAATTGAGTTGTCTACGTATCCTCATAGAGGAATCAAAGTCTACGTAGTTCGATTACCTTAATCATGCCGTCTAGTTGTCTTCCGCCTCGGATCGATCGGTCTCGGTGAACTCTTCATTTTCGCTCTCGTCTACATCATTCCAATCATTTTCTTGAGCTCTAAGATCCGCCCTCGCCTAATCATCGACAAACATCGTAGCTTCGACGTTTCTTGGTTTAAAACGTGATCTTCTTTGGTCTAACATGAGTCCACCAAGGCAAAAAGCTTGTTCAACAGAGACGGTGGATGCGAGAACAGCAAATAACTCCTTCGCTATTATAGAGAGTATTGTATACTCCGTTCTCTTGGACCACCACTTCAATACGTCGATTTGTGGAGTGCTAAATTCAACACCAAAAAAAAAACGACAATCCAAATACATATCCAATTCACTATTACCTTGACCCCTTGGGAGTTCATAAGATCTATCTTGGTACATGGTACTTAATTTTTTAACTAAGGGATCTAAAGAGTTCATCATATCGAGTGGTAAATATGAAGAGGTTGGGATACTGGGATGTGGCATTTGATTTATGTTGAGAGTACTATGAGTTGTCCTATATTCGCTAAAAAGAGATCTTAAGGTTCTTTCTAAGTCATCTTTTATTTGTTGTACATTAGGAAAATCAAAGAAAATACGTTCTCCGTCAATATGTACGTCTAAAAGTCCATTTGCGTGAAAGCATCATAATAAATATCTATCATTTGACAGACACCATTATATTTCCATTTAGGATCCAAACATTTAGCTACCAAGAAAACATCCGGAATATATGTAAAATATTTTAGCCATTTTTGCACCATAAAATTAATCACACCTTGCAAGTTTGGTTTAGTAAAACAATTCTTAAAACTAAGAGCAATATACATGCAATGTTCCAACACACGAACGAAAGTACAATAATAAACACCCGATAATTGAACGGTGGCATTGTTAAAAACCTTCAACAAACCATATAAATTCATGCAATGATCCCAATGAGAAGGTAACAAGGTTAATTGAGTAGTTGCAAATTCTTTTCTAAAAAAATCGCATAAATGTTCTTTATATTCTATAGTACTATTAAGCATGTTGTAGGTCGAATTCCAACGATGTGATACGTCTCTAACAAAACTCCTATGTTGAAGATTTTTTTTATGACAATATTTTTGCCATTTTTTGCCTAAATCTATCTTCTTATGCAACATTGCAACGACTTTTCTAATTGGTTCAACTGATTCATTAAAAATTGCAAGTGCATCTTGAACACATAAATTTAAAATATGACAAATACATCTACTATGAAAATATTTCCCTTGAAAAGTGGGACTACAAGCCTCAATTAATTGGGGAATACTAGCGGTATTGGCCGATGCATTATCAAAATCAACCGAAAAAAATTTATTAATCAATTGATATTCATTAAACGGTAATAATAATTAAAGCAATATTATTTACCGTGTGTGGATCATCGAACTCCCTAAATGCAATCAAACGCTTTTGTAACGTCCATTTATCATCAACCCAATGACATGTAATTCCCATATAATTAATTTTATGATAACAATCCGTCCAAATATCCGCACAAATATAAACTTTATGATCTAAACGCATCAAATATTTTATTAACTCTTGTTTTTTATCAAAAGCTTGTCTCCTAATATTCCTAAGCATGTTACTTCTACTAATTTTTTTGGCGATGGGACAATATGCACCTTTTATCGATGATTCATACGTTATTCTATCGGCATAATTAAAAGGTTGTTTTTCCATAGCACAATATCTAGCCATAACATCTTCGGCATGCTTATGATCATACTTAAATAAGACATTAGAAGGCATACTCGTCACCGAAGTTGTTGATCCACGAATTTGTTTTTGGCTTTGTGGAATTCCGTATTCCGTCGGATGGCAAGTCTCCATGTGTCGCCTTAGTGTGCCGTAGCCTCCTCGGTACATTCATTTGTAGACATTGTTGCAATAGTTGCAAAATGCGTTGTATTTTTTTGGTCCGTTGTAGGCGGTGGGATCGTTGCTTGAGCTTGTGTCCTCAATCTTGGCAATTTCTTGAAGTGCTTGAGGAAGATATCCGGAACGAGAGCTACCACTTGGTGGTGCTTGAACTTCTTCTTCGTCTCCGGTACCGGCGGCGTTGGATTGTTGTTGAGATTGGCGGTTCAAAAACGCCTCTTGCCTATGAACTTCTTCATACCACTCTTCATATTTTTGTTATGTTTGAAGTTGTTCAGCATAGGCTTTATCAATTTCTTCCGCCACTTATTGTCTTCTTGATCTTCTTCTTGTGGATCGAGATGGAGCACGAGCATTGCCATCTTGATTTTGGTCAATACCCTTGCCCTTATCGACACGAGATGAGCTCGACATAGTGGAGAATGGTGGTGGAGGTGGCGTGGAGGTGGATGTGAAGGTGGTGGAGGTGGCGGCAGCGTGGCGGTGGAGTTGAAGTGTGGAGTGTTGATGATGGTGGAAAATGGAAATAGTGATACAATACTACAAATAACACAAAATAAGAGAGAATTTGAGAGCTTAAAATGTAAGAAATTAAGAGAGGAAGAGAGGATTGAGGTGTGAGGAATGAGGAGGAGGAAGAGTGATATTTATAGGGGGAAGAAAGGCAAGCAAACGGCTAGATTTCTAGCCGTTGCTGCTGCTGCTACTGCCCACTTTCTGCCTTCAAGCCGTGGAACCGGCGGTTCGGCGGGCCCCACAGTTCTGCTGGTTCGACGATTCGACCGTTGTAACCGCCGGTTTTCATGCAATATAGTATATATATATATATATATTTTTAAATGTCGTAACTGCCGGTTAACTGCCGGTTACGGTTTGACGAAAGTGAGGCCAGTAACCGGCCCTTCCTCTGCCAGTTCCAGTTACGGTTCCGAACCGTTGACTGCCGGCCCGATTAAAAACCGTTGACCGGTGGTCCGGTTCCGGTTCGGAACCGCCGGTCCGGCGAAAATGGGCAACTAGTTATTTGCTTTGAATGCTCTGTATGTACTGCGCTCTTTCTTGTTTTTCTGATAGCATTCACTAATTTCTCTGACTCAGCACAGCCAATTATGGTTACCTTTTGCTCCGAGAAATCAACGTAGATATCATCTATGCCTTTGAGATATAAGCATCGTGTTAGCCAGGACTCTGTTCGAGCATCAAGAATCGAAATATATGATTTTTTGTTTTAATTTTTTACGGGAAAAATTGCTTACCAGTGATGCCATGCAGAGCTTTCTTGATTTTCTGAACACAGCCGTTGCAATACATTCTGACTTTTATCTCTGTGACTCAGGTTTCTACATTTTTCCCGATAGCCAAATGAAATCAACTTATCTTTCACTAAGAATGAGTATTTTTCACCATTACACTGCCTTTGTGTAAATGAGAGAGAGAAAACCTCTGTTTCAGAAGCCATTAATGGAGAAATGGAAGAAGCGAAAAGGTTATTGAAGATGTATACTCCAAATGACGACTCTGTGAGGATGAGTTGAAGCTATAGAATATGAATATTAATAGCAACAGTAATGTGGCTCTCTTACACACTGACACTGTCAGCGGAGTTGGAGAGAGGCTTGAACAAGCGTAATGCAAGAGAGTGGTTGTGATCGGAAATGGAAATAGTTTTGGCTGCATAATCGAAAATGTCGTGATCATTAATGCCGCACACCCTTTTAATTCTCTTAGAATCATTGAAGTATATAGAGTTGGGATTCGCATCAAATTCAAATGCATCAGCTGCTGAGATTGCAAACAAGTGGTTGATCCCAACAAACAAGGCCATTCCTTTAAGATCATCCACCAGCGCAATATGCCTCGCTCGCGCATTCTCCCGATTTCTAAACCCCCCTGTCATCCTTTATTTCCATTACAATAAAATCAAAAGTCTGGCCTCGAAACACGCCGTTGAGCCCCTTAAGCTCACAGCTGGGGACATGCGAAATCGGGACGCCTTCACCGCTCATCAGCCGCACAAACTGCACCACAACAAAAACCTCATCATAATGCTCCGCATATACAATGTGTGGTATCTAAATGCATCCGTTTTCCAGCAACTCGATTTTTTCCTCCACCCAAATCAGTGTGTGCCTTCCTCCATTTTCATCTCCTCTTTTAACATACAACATCTCTGTTCCAATTAGCTGTAGCCGCATCTATCTGTAGTCCCGGACTGCTCAAATATCAAATTGCGCAAATTGAGATGAGCAGCTGTTATAGAAGTGAAAACTTTTCGTCTGCTGCAATACACCAAATCCTCGTGAACCTTGGCAATTCTCTCGAAGGGGTAGTCATCGTCGAATGGGAAGAAGTGGTCGTCGATGGGAGTCCACTCCGAGCTGCGACCGGGCAAGCAGAAAGCCAGCCTGTTTGCAGGTCCGAAGGTCATCATGGCGCGGAAATCATAGTCATCGGCTGAGGACGAGAGTATCACCTTCGAAACGCTGCCGCGACCGTTCAAATCTAAATTCAGATGGGGATCAGGTAATGTTTCGATCGACAGAAGCTTTATGATGCGACCAGAAAGAGGATCTGAGAGAAACAGATCGTTCTTGTGCTTGTTGAACATAGCTACCCAGCCATGTGAACATCCCACCAATTCGGCGCCGCCGTCCATCAATTCATCGCCGCAGCGTCGCCGAGCCCGCGATTCTGACAGCAAAATCGCTTTATTCAACGCAATTCCCCCAATAGAAGCTGTTTCACGGCCACGCGATAAAATCAGACTCCCGGCGGGCTTATAACCACAGGTAAATCCGAAAATTCCGACACCCCTATTCCGACACCGGGGGGTTGCTAAAGAACCCATGTAGTTCAGCATTGAGTGTCAGCGGCGATGTTACGATAGGGGAGCTAGGTTTTTTGGATGAATGATGATGTTTTTCTTTGAAAGGGGATGACTGGATGAGTGATGAAGTTAGGGGTTTTTTTAAGGAATATATTCCATATGATAAAGATATGAGTATTTTTGACACCGATGTATATTAAGACTGTCTGCAATCTTTGTTGACCACTAGACTATCTACAATTCTTGGAGATCATTAGTGGTCTCCAAGAATGTTCAGGGTGTTTCCAGCACTAGTGGTCTTTAAGGATGTCTCCAGCACTAGAGACTCCTTAGAGGTTCATACCCCTGCAATCCAGCTGTCTCCAAGGGATCTCCAGTACCATATTAAACAATTCCTCATTTCTATTTATTAAATTAATTCATGTATTTGTAAATGAATTAAAATATACTAATTAATAAATAATACGAATATTCCATTAATATTTGAAAATTGGAAAATTACATACCGCACACAATAAAAAAAAACACTACTTAATTAAAAAAAAATACATAAAACTAAAAATTACGAAAAAAAAACTACGCTCATCCCCGACGTTACTTCATCTCCTCCACCATTATCAGGTGAACCTGGAGCTGCTCCGGCGTCATGAATCCCCTATCCCTAGAGACAACTTTCAAGTCGATGGCATATTATTTCTGTCGACTAGCTTTCATCCTCGCCCGAGCATTTTCCAGCTTCACTTGAGCTGATTCCCGCAACTCCAACACGATCTCATGCTTGGCCTCGCCAAACTGGCTAAGTCAGGAGGTATATCGATCCATGACGGATTCAAACTAGGACGACTCCTCTGTCGGCTTCTTTCCTTTGGACCTTGCCCTGGCCCTTGCCGCATCTCGACCCTCCGGTCGGAGAGGCGCGCTTTTTCCTTCGGTGGACTGGGCTTCCTCCGCTGATGGCTGGGACGGAGAATATGTGTAGTTGCCCTCCGTCGTAGTTTTCGTCCTCTTCATGGAGGGTACGTCTGAGAAATTGGCGAGAAGGAACTTAGGATAGTCTTTGAGAATCTCCCAAGCTGTGAAATAGTGGAAAGACGGGTTTTGGGTTGATTGCTTGTAGATGGCTTGGACTTCGGCGAGCACCATCCCATCATCGGCGCCGCTTTGCCGGCGAGCTTGGGTTTTCTTGTAAGCAACAATCCAAGCTTTAACCGATGTCTGGATGCAGCCGAAGTAGCTCTTCACCTGCTTCTTGTTGAAGCGCAAGTCGAACCTCTTGTTGAAACGCTCTTGGACCTTGCCCCAGTATCTTTCGCCGGACTGGTCGCATCCGACGATGGAGTTGCAGGTCTCCTCCACCCAAATCTGTGCCAAGTAGGTGGCTGGTTCGTCGGTGTAGTTGTGACGCTTGGAGCCCTTGACGGCTTCCTCATCATCTTCCTCGGCAGCGGCAGCGGAGGTGGCGATGGCTTTGCCCTTGCCCTTGTGTTTTCTTCCTTTGGCAGCGGGCTTGGACTGCGGCGGCGCCAAAATTAGGCGATCCTCGGTGTTTGTCGTCGGGCTGTCGGTGTCGGGGGAGAATGACGAGTAGGATTCGGCGGAGGCCGGAGTATTGAGGTTGATTGAATCAAGTCCCGCCCCCGTGAAACTATAAATGTCGTCGGACATGTTGGGAAACCACGCCGACGAGTATGGGTTGTTGGGATTGTTAGGATCCATATATATATTTTTTTTTTTGGATGAATTTGTTGGAGAAATGAAATGAATGAAAAAAATTTAAGGGATGAAAGAGATGAAGAGGTGTGAAATATAGGAGATGATAATTGAGTATTTATAGGCAAAATAAATTGAATAAAAAAAAGAAAAATCCGTGTTTACCGTTTTTTTCTTACCGTTTCGAGCCTTTGTCAATTTTTTTTTTTAACGTTGCACGCTCCAGTCATTTTTTTTTTCGAAGGTGCGCGTGAGCTACACGCGCTGCTCGAGCCGATCTCGAGTCGCGGCGCCCTCCATCGTGATTGTCTCGAGTTGCGGGGGTATCGAGACCTCGTCGAGACAACGGCTTCGAGCCGCGTTGCGTATGGCCTAATGGATACATATTGTAGTATATGTCGGAAGAATTAAGTAATAATATAATATATAATAATAATAAATTTTACGTTCTATTACGTGGCGCAATCATGGATCTCTATTTCTGTTTGTCTTTATTCTCGTATTTTTTATATTATTAATTCAATATAATCAATATTTTTATATAAAAGATATATAAAATATCAAAATAAATGCCATGTATATATATCATATATATCCGCCCAATTCATTACGCAATTTAATAATAATGTATAAATAAATAAACAAATATATATATATATATAGGGTAGGGATCTGGTGAGAATGAATTTTATATGAGAATGTGAGAATGATATATTTTAATGCATTTTTATTATATTGGTAATGCATATATTACAGAAATGTAATGCATACACATTGTAATGCATAAACTGCAGAAATCTAATGCATAACCATTATAATGCATAAATTACTACAACATAATGCATCGTTAAATTTGAGCCATTGATCTACAAAAATTAAGAATCCAGATTTATTCTCATTTCTCACCAAAGATAGCATTCTCACATGATCCTCTTCCTATATATATATATATCCTTTCAATTCGTCAATGTATAACATATACTCCCTCCGTCCGATTCATATTGTAACATTTTTTTTTTAAGAAAAATAGCATTAAGAGTAAATGTGGTAATTAGTGTAGTAATAAAGTAATATAAAGTGTGAATAAAGTGTTATTGATGTGATATAAAATGGTTTTAAAGTGGATAAAGTGATTTTCTAATTATTTTCATAAATGAAAATGTTACTCCCTCCGTCTATGAATCATATCCACATTTGAGTTCCGACACGGAAAATAAGAAAACTGATAAAGTTGTTTTGAGTGAGGTAAAAGTTAAAATATACGAGTAGTAAGATAATGACAAAAAACAGTGATAATGACAAAAAAGAGGTAATATATCTAATTCTATATGAGCATCTCAAAAATAAATATGTTACAAGATAAACGGGACAGAGGGAGTATATAAAGCATATTATTCATACTCACATAGAAATTGATATATCATCTAATATAATATGGAATTAACATGAACTAAATTAACTTTATTTATCAAAGCAATGAAAAAAAACATCTCAAATATAAATTAGATAAAGTGCATGGTATAAGATGACGAATTAATGAGCAAAATATTACAAAGACTCGACCTCAACACAATAAAAATATAAAAAAAATTAAAATTGAACCCAAGGTATAGAAACATCGTTATTGTAAATTAGGAGAAATAAAAAACAAGGCAAAACATACGTGAAGGACAAAAATAAAAATAAAAAGTAAATTAGGAGGGCAAAAAAGATAAACACTCTTGTACGTAACGGAATCACATTAAATCACAGTAACTTTCATATTTAACAATATTAAACATATCTTAATTTTTCTAGAAGTACACATATAATGACTAATATACCACGTTTTTTCTACAAATCCCAGGGGATCCAATGACCCCCTGCACCCCACCCTTCGTCTCTGATATATAGTAGTACTCTCTCTGTCCGTATTATTGGAAAATATGGTGTGTGTGATATGTGTACGAAAATAAAAAGACAGAAATACGAAATCGAGGCTAGTGCTAGGCACTATCTCCATAAGACAATATTGCCCCGCTATTGTGCAAGCGGTTCTACAGCAATTGCTTCCAAGATACAACGGTTCGAGGTGAACTTGAGACGTTGCACTACGTGTCGAAGTTCCGGCAAACAACTCGATACTCGGGACTGAGTATATGATCCTAGGACTCGAACTATATGAATAGATTGATTATCTTGAAATTGGTGTATTAAATCGTCCATATGAGGGTCTATTTATAGCCTAATTGTAGCTATTCATGAAGGGGTGCAATGGTTGATTAGTAGGAAATTCTAATGGACATGTCTTATGGAGAAACAAGGTGTTCATTCGGTCATAACCAACTTCAACTGCCTCTGATCACACGGTATGGGCATACCGCACGGGATAGTAACTGCCCTTAACTGCCAAATTGCGTGATCGGTTTGGGCATATCGAATAAGCTATTGCCTTATCCGAACCATGTGTCCCAATCGAATGTGTGTGACTCTCGGTTGAGCATTATCGGAATTCAAATTTCCAACACGTATAAGCGTGCCGCTACGTATATCCTAAATGACAACTCCATGAGGATGAGTTAAAGCTCTTATACACTGTCAGCGGAGTTGTGGTTGGGCTTGAACAAGCGTAATGCAAAAGAGTGGTTGTGATCGGAAATGGAAAAAGTTTTGGCTGCATAATCGAAAATGTCGTGATCATTTATGCCGCACACCCATTTAATTCTCTTAGAATTATCGAAGTATATAGAGTTGGGCTTCGCATCAAATTCAAATTCATAAGCTGCTAAGATTGAGATTGCAAACGAGTGGCTGATCCCAACAAACATGGCCATTCCTTTAAGATCATCCACTAGCGCAATATGTCTCACTCCGCATTCTACTATAAAGTTAAATATGATGTATTAAGTGAGACATACTACTATAAATGGAAATGTCAACCATTTCGTGGTCAGCCTTAAATTGCAACAACAACAACCATTTTGTTGACAGATGGAGTAATTTTTAAGATACCAGTCCGTCCAAATATCCGCACAAATAAAAACTTTATGATCCAAACGTATCAAATATTTCATTATCTCTTATTTTTTTAACAAAAGTTTGTCTCCTTATTCGCCTTATTCGCCTAAGCATATTACTTCTACTAATTTTCTTAGCTTAGGAGAAATATGCATCTTTTATACATTCTTCATACGTATTTTTATCGGCAAATTTAAAAGAAAATTTTTCCATAACATTTTCGACATGATTATGATCATACTTAACTAATATGGTTTTCATGAATTAACCTTGCAGTAGGAAAGATACAATTCTCTGCTATGATTTACTTCTATTTACGGAATTAACTAGAGACTCGTGGTGATAACATATTGTAAAGTAAATCGAACAAGAACACAAAGAAAAAAGGAAGAAGAGTAGGGAGAAGGAGACGTAGCAGAGAATAAGGAACACTTTTAATAGGATATATACATAGAAACATTTAACAAGGAAAACAAAGGAAGAGTAGAGAGAAGGAGACGTAGCAGAGAATAAGGATATATACATAGAAACATTTAACAAGGAAAACATACAGATTATTGAAGAGAATTTCAAAGCGCTCAAGCATTCAAAGCAAGAATATCTCTCGAAGCAAGTACTTTTTTTAATCTCTCCTTTCCCTCACCACAAGAAAAATATTATCCCTCCATTTACCTACGACTCCTGACACTCTTAATCAACAAAAAAAAATAGAACAAAACCACTTGGTTTAGGCAAGATTTTAGAATGAAAAGGTGAACAATCATTTGCACAGACCTCAAGTGAACAAGCCATTAATAATTCATTAAAATGAAAAACTAAAAAAACTAAAAACTCGAATAAGAAACATCATTTATAATGGATTCGAAGATTGTATGCTCAGGTAAACGATATCAGTAGGAAGTAGACATCACAAGCTCAATATCTTTCAAGTTCCAAAATAGTAGAAATGCTAGAGAAACAGACATCTAATTTTGACAGAACAAATCTGAGCTCTCCATAACATGAAACCAAGCCTTAGGTATTGGTTGCCCTGGTGTAAATTTGCTGGCTTGAATGAGCAGAGACCATTCTGATCAAGCCTCGTGCCATCAGTTCTCTGATGGCCTTCCTGGCAAGGGATCCACTTATCTGATACATGGACAAAGTAAGCTAATCAGTTAACACAAATAAAACAACTTTGAATCATCTAATCAGGAAAAACAAAAAATGAAGATTGCTATATAAACTAGACCTACGAACTAGATCAATATCACAAACTTAAAGATACAATGTAATCTAGATCATGGGAAATCCTTATCTATCTGCAGTAGTAACCCACCTCACATTTATTATATTATTAAAATACTCAAATGTGAGAGGTGTGTGTATTACATGTACACCCTTTATAATACTATCCAAATACAATCAGATTGAGCTCCATGGTCTAAAAGAAGTGGCATCTTCTAACTAAGAAGAACTAAACACCACAAGGTAGCAACAAACTTTGATATTCGAGACATATCAATATAGCAAACAAGAATGTAAGAGATAATCCAAATCCTCTTCAACACTTAGACCGAAGTACAAATGCAATAAGAGGATATCTGCTTGAGCTACATGGTCCAGCCAAACAGCAGCTTCTAACTATAACGTCAAACAAGCAGAAACGGTAAACTACAGATCAAAAGAAAAAATATTCTTTTGACGGACTCTAGATCGAATTTGTCTATCTGATTAGCATAATGTATCCATTAAACGAGATTAAATAACCATACCAACTGAATGCACTAAATAACCATAATCAGAACAAAATATAGTTTTTCCATTGATAGTGCCAACAGGTTAGAATTCACCAAACCAACCGAATGCACCAAATAACCATAATCTTTTACCACCAATTCACAAGTACAACCAACAAAACCGGTGGTACACCCTTGGTATCAAAATATGATAAACTTAACCATGAAACATGGTCGATAGTGAACAAAAACTTAGCCTCAAACATCAACTAGTGAAAACATAGAAGTTCTAATACAGATCGAATTACGCCGTAACTTTTGCACGAATAATGATCAAATCTATCAGACATATCAAGGATTAGGTGAAATTACCCTGAGACGATCAGAGAGAACGGAAGGAGTGATGAGCTTGTACTTGGGCGCCTCCGTCAGCAACTTATCATACGTCGACTTATCAAACAAAACCATGTTGTTCACCTTCTCCTTTTGCTTTCCCTTGCTCCACTTCTGCAATAATTCAATTTTCGCAACAATTCCAACGTATTCACATTTCCGTTCCAAACATTCAAAAACAAAAATATAATAAACGAACAACTCAAAACGTAGAAATCGAATGTTTTAACCTTCTTCTTCTGCTTGCCTCCGCCAGACTTCGCCGGTTTTGATGACGGCGGGGGAGCCTTATCCTTCTTTGGCGCCTGCAAATCGCAGACAAGAAAAACCAAAATGAGTGATCGAAAAACAGATTTTAGTGCGGATACGAGAAGAGTGAGGCTGAGAGCGGCGGCTCACCATGGGTAAGGTAGTTGTGCGGCGGTTGTGAGACGGCGGAGGATATTTGATGAGAAATGCGTGCGCAGTGACAGATCTGGCTCTGCAGGGGACTAGTTAGGGTTTTATTTGTAAACACCGATACTACGACGTCGTACGAGTTTCTATTAAGATTTAGGGTTAGAACTGGGCCGACGTTTAGCGCTTAATGGGCCTTTAAGCCCAATAGGCATACACAGACACATGCATATCAAAGTTTTCGAGGACTTTTATTTTTATCAACTATTGGCCTTTTTAAGATGATTTCGTTAATCGGGGTTAGACTACACGCAGCGGTGTGTCTCATGGGTGTTTCGAGACACACCCGGCAACGAGACATGCCGCTGCAATTCCCGGCGTCTCGAGCCCGTCTCGTGGTGACGAGACAGTCTTGAGCTGGCGCGTCTGAATTTTTATTTTTATTTTTAATTCATCGCATGCATTGCACGCGCCATACCGAAAAAAAAAATCAAAAATCATGCAACGGCTACAATATTTCCAACGGGTATTTAACGGCTAATTTAGCCGAGTTTCATTTTTTTTTATTCACACCTATAAATACCTCACTTCATAACACAAATTTTTCCACACCAAATTCATCTTCTTCCTTTTATTTTCTCTCTAGTTTTCTCTCAATTTTTTCACCAAAAAACATGTCTTCATCGTCCGACTCCTCAACTGGCTACTCTTCTCATGGCACCGACGACGAGATTATATTGATGGTGACGAACCTCCAAGCTGCTGCCGCTCGACTCTTCGCTTCCAAGAAAAAAAAGAAGGTGAAGAGGACGGTCGCACACCGCGATCGGGAGGCGGCCCTGCAGCAGTTGATGGCCGACTACTTCAACGACAACCTGACGTAGGATCCAACATTTTTTCGTCGGCGTTTTCGGATGCACAAGCATCGGTTCTTGAGGATTTGCGAGGCGTTGGATCATAATGTGCGGTACTTCTAGCAGAAGCAAGATGCAACTGGCAAATGGGGCCTCACATCGGTACAAAAATGCACAATGGCCATTCGCCAACTAGCCACCGGTGGAGCGTCGAATACATTCGATGAATACTTGAAGATCGGCGATAGCACCGGCCGTATTTGCCTCCGGAAGTTCTGCAAAGGTGTCATCGAGCTATTCGGTGACGTGTATTTGAGGAGGCCAAATGCTCAAGACACCGCTCGGCTGCTGCGGATGCACGAGGAGAGGCACGACTTTCCGGGGATGCTCGGTAGCCTGAACTGCATGCACTGGGCGTGGAGGAATTGCCCGAAGGCGTGGTCGGCTACCTATACTCGAGGAGATATTGGCGTGCCTTCCTTGATTCTTAAGGCCGTGGCGTCTCAAGATTTATGGATCTGACACGCCTTTTTTGGAGTAGCCGACTCCAACAACGATATCAACGTCCTCAATCAGTCGCCCTTATTTGAGAACGTGTGCTTGAAGAACGGGCTCCGTCGTGCCGATTCGTGGTGAGCGGAAAGCACTACGACAGCGGTTATTACTTAACCGATGGAATTTACCCGGATTGGGAGGCTCTGATCAAGGCTCCTCCGCTTGCAACGGACGAGAAGGCGGCGCGGTTCAAGAAGATGCAGGAAGCGGCGAGGAAGGATATCGAACAGGCATTCGGTGTTCTTCAGGCCCGATGGGGAATTATCCGGAACCCAACGCGGAACTGGTACACACAGCACCTCTGCAACATCATGTTTACGTGCATTATTTTGCACAACATGATCATTGAAGACGAGAGGGAGGATGTTGAGAACTGGAGAGAGGACACAGAAATAACGCCGGGTAGTAATGTAACTCGAGTTCCCGCTCCGCTCTCCTGGAAGAATTTTCTCAAACGGGACGCCGCATTGAGAGATGTAAGGAAGCGCCATCGGCTCACAAATGATTTGATCGAGCATCTTTGGAGCCGATTTGGGCCGGTTGACGAGTAGGGTATTTTTTATTTTTTAAATTTCAATTAATGTAATGTTTTTATTTGTTTTATTTCAATTAATGTATTGTACTAGTTATTTGTTTAAATTAATGAAATTAGAATTTTCATATTAAAATTAATGCAAAATACAAATTCAGAAATTCCTTAGAGACAGCCCCACTGCAGTTCACCGTCTCTATCTCCAAAAAATCATTAGAGACACCCCTTAGAGACACTACCACTGCAGACAGTCTTATAAAATACTACTATCTCCAACCTATCGACAATGTTCCATTCATTTTGTACACGGTTATTAAAAAATAAAGATAAAATGATAAAAAATGGTATGCTCTTATCATTTTTGAGAGTTCAATATTTTTATTTTATGGAGTACTATTTCATCAAAACTTTCATTGTGTTAACGTTTGTTTTTCACTGAAGAAATATATATAAATTAATGTTGTGATCCCAAATTTGTGACATTCTATAAAATGGATTCAAAATTCATATCGAAACAAGTAAGAGCACAGGAAAAAATAAGTGTCATTTTCTCTAAAAAGAATATTGAAATTCAAATTATTGATATTACTAATTTGTAGCCAGCTAAAATAAACTAACTCCTAGTTCTTCCGAATAAACATACAGCATTCTTTTCAATTTTCTTGTCTTTAATTGCAATATTTTTGGAACTTTTTAACATATATATTACCTTTTACAATTTTTTTTTTTTCACAATCATACTTACATATATATTACAATTACGCTGCTTTCTATGTATTAAAATGATGCTTATATATTTGCAATGGAATCCAGCAAAAAAAGTCTTCATCCACCGTGTACATCGTTTTAAAAAATTATGATAGAAATGAAATCTCGTGCCATTATAGCTTGTGCATGGTAAATTTTGGTTTCGATTTGAATATTATCGACTCCAATACTCCACTGACTAGATCATTTTCATTATGTGTGCATCTCTTTTACAAGCATATTACCTTATGTCACATACGAATCTAATGATTTTCTAAAATAAATACAACGAATCAAACATAAAGAATAATTGCATGTTGTTTATGTTATTCATATAAATACAGACTTTGTAGTCAATAAATAATACCAACTAGGTTATCTTTTGGTACATGTACCCTTATCTCTTCCTAATGCCTTTTCAGAAGCATATACTACATTTCTGAAAAAAATAACATGTACACACGTATATATATATATATATATATATATATATATATATATATATATATATATATATATATATATATATCATATTTTATTAGAAGCATATTATGTAAGATTTACAATAACGTGCATAAACTCCAGATTTGAAAATGTTATCTTATTTTCTTAAGAGTGAAGTAGCATTCAGTGTTTAATTTATTATTTCTGAGAATTTTAATTAATTTATGCATCAGTTCACTAAGATTATGTCTCTTATTGTTTATGTTGGAAATGGATGAGATGAATTTAGTAATATATTCAAGTATGGCCCTGGGATTTAAAAACAAATAGACCATATGAATGAATAATTTAAAATATTAGTCCGAGATCATTAAACTATCATATAGTTCGAGTGTAGGAGTGAGTTCATACAAACTCAGTCCTGAGTATTATGTAATTCGTCCAGAACAGGGTGCATATAAAACAACGCGTACATTTAAATCATTGTATCTTGGAGATATTTGTCGTAGCGCGCATATACTATAACGAAGCAATTTATAGTCAGCCTCAATTCTAATCCTTTATAGCATTTATAAATCGAGGCTACAAATTATGTAAGGATGTATAGTCTAATTTATCAACGGAATAATTTATCTCTGGATATCAAGTTCAATTATTACTTCAGGCCCTCAATTCTGCTGCGTCAAAAGATATTTATTAAAAGATTTATTCATATTATCATGTCCAAATATTGAGATACAATTTGAGGTTTGTCTATCACATGGAGATTTATGTATATCTATGAATCAGAGCAAGGGACTTCTCAGCCATCTTTGCAAACATTATCTTCAACGGGAAACGACTTATCAATTAATCAAGTGAACATTAAGTTAAATAGTGAAACATAATTAGTTTACCAATCCGGTTAATTCAGAAAAGGCGAGTTCTTGTGCGGAACATTTTTTTTAAAGAGAGATTTACGGTTATAGTCTAATACGCACCACCCCCAAAAAAAGAAAGATTTACGTTGTTATATGGAAATAATAAATTGTGTTTTTACAAATTGGAGTAAGAAATAATAGTTCAGATGTCTATTCCTGTGATTTGAACCTACGATATAAAGTTTTTTTTTTCTAAAAATATCAAGCTGTCATGTTGAATTTCTGTTTAGGGTTCGCGTATCCTTCTAAATAGAAAATATATTTTTTTTACCAGTGCAAAAAAAGTTATAAAATCTCGTGGGTGGATGGAGCTTTATGAGGGTGATTTGAAAACTTAATCTGAATTATGACTTATGTATTGAGCTAATAGTAGTATTTAAATTATTATTAATTGCTTAATTAGATTATATAATTGAAAATGTTTGAGTTTTGGGTGAGATAAAATTTTAATTACATACTTTTAATTTATAAATATTTAAATTTCTATACATTCTGTAATGCGATTAAATATTGATAGCTAGTCTAGGCGTACATTAACGAATCAAACCTTAAATTTTTTAAATTTTATATTCACACGCTCTAATCGTATCGTCTCCGCACACGCTCATAGGCATGCACTCGTGCAACATTTGAATACTAGTATACTACAACAATTAACTGGATTTAGTGGTTCAAATTTTTTTTATTTATTTAATTTTTTTTTTTAGCATGTGGTTCAAATTTTATAATTCGTCCATCTATGATTTTTCTGTTAGTCTCTTTCAACTGTAGTGCAGTGAGTAGAGCTCTCTCTCTCTACCGGTAGACGTGCCACGAGGGGTTGAAGTCTTGGAGATCATTTATGTATTTTTGAGTAAAAGATCAATCATTGTTACTTTGGCTACTCCTAAAGGATAACGAAAATTAAAATAATTTAATTTTTACTTCGTTAAAAAGAAAAGAGCAAAATGAATAATTGATGGGTCTTGATTTGACATTCCATAATGCTCTCTCTCTTTCACACACACACACATGTCATCGTATGATGCTCGGACCGGTCAATTTATCATGATTGTCACTCTATTGAAAACTCATTAAGCACTTAATAATACTATTATCGTTCCTTGTTGTCTCAATTCTCAATAACAGATAAAAAATATTTTTTCTAAAATAAAATCTTTAGAAAAGTACTAAAAAAATAAAAACACTCGGGCATTCATAAGTTTATGCTGCAAGCATTATATCTTTCCCACACAAATACATTAAATAAGCTTAGCTTAAGTATACTAGTATAAGTAACGTGCGCTCGCACGTTAACACAAAATTTAAACAAATAAAATTTAATAGGTAGATTATATGTTTAATTTAATTTTAAAGTAATTTTAATATTTATTAAGTTTTTTCATTAGATTTTTTAAATATCTCAAAATTTTAAGTATGATCTTTAAATATATATATATATATAAAGACAAAATATTTAATTATGAAGGATATGCACTTTTATTTTTCTTGTCTAGCTATATGTCAAAATTTGATAACTAATATTTACACTATTTAATTATTTTTTTCGTTTGTCATCATTAAATAAAATACGTGGATTCAATTTTTCTGAAGTCCTAGATAGTTAAGATTGGATGTAATTCAATGTGAACTTTTCTATAAAAGTAACTACATTTTGAACATAATAAAGTGCAATGATCCAATGGAAAACATATTTATTTGTGCTATAGAAGGTACATAATCTAATGATTTTTAATAATATACACTCCTTATATGCTTAATATTTAAATTAAATTTACACCTATGAATATATTGGTATATTAGAGTGCACATGTTACCACAACATATACTGATAGAAGGTACTTTGTGTATCTTAAATAAAATTTACTCCTAATATGGTTATAATTTGAATTAAATTTATATCTATGAATATGTTCGTAATATTAGAGTGCACATGCACAACTATATATTGATATATATACTCTTTCCGTCTCGATAGCAATGCCTTACTTTATGAGAGCCTAAAGTAAATAATAGTAACTGATTTTTCTGATATAATAATAATTCGATATTGATATCTAATTTTCTCTTTTAATATATGAACTACTTTTTGTAAGGCTTTAATATGTGAAATATAACTTGTATTTATTTGCATGTAAACATAATAATTACAAAAAAAAAAATGAATTTTGATGAGCATATTTTATATTTTTCTTTATTTTAAAGATATTATTTAATAATGTTTCATGAATAATTTTGTTTTTGCAATTTCTCACAATTTTATATAGGATCATTAGAAAAAGTAAAGAATATATAGTAAAAATATTTTTCATAATGATTGAACAATATAAATTACTTGAAAACGGCGTGAACTTAATGCATTGTGTATCATCATACTTTAATATGAATCCTACAATTAACATATCTCCATTATTCAATCGAAGGTATAGTGATATATGAAGTGAAAAAGGTATAAGCAAGCTAGTAAAATTCTATTTTATCTATGTATCTATAATTATCTCTGTGTCTATAAATTGTTAAAAAAGTAAGTTTCATTCCATATGATTTAATATTTTGTTATAACAAAATACATTATATTATATATTACTTATAAATATAATATATTGTATTACGATATTGTCCTTAATTTAGATATATAATAAGGATATTTTAGGCAAAACAAATTTTGTAAAACAAGACTTTTTTTATATTAGTATAGATTAAACGGTTTCCTCAAAAAAAAAACAAAACAAAAAAAACAAAATATAAACAGTTTATTTTTTTGACAATATATTAAACAGTTTATAATTGCCTAATTATTAATTCTAATATCTGTATATTACATTATATGAAATACAAATAACTTAACAACGTATTTTAACAAATATCACGGGATGATTCTTCGAGACGTCGGAAACTTCATCTTTCTTAATGCGCTATGTATTCTAGGATGTCTACGTGTAGACGAGAGAGAGGCGACCTGAAGCTTTATCTTAGATTAATAGTTTGAGTTGCACTTGTATTTTTTTTGAAATACATAGCAAGCTAGTTGTGGATGTTATTGTTGGATGTTCACCTTGTGAATGTTACATGTTCATGTAATTATAGCTAGAAGTTATAAGAATTTCTATTTTTGATATATGTGGTATGAAATGAACTAATAAATGTTGTGGCTGATCTTTCTGTATTTTCTTGTTCATAAAATGAACTATCAAATGTTGTGATTGATATTTCTGTATTTTCTTGTTCATAGCTAGGGATGGCAATGGGTTGGGTACCCATCCATTAAGCATTTCTCAAACTCAAACCCATGAAAATTTTTAACACCCAAACCCGTCCCAAACCCGATTAAAAAATAATTTTAAAATTCATACCCGATCCGAACCCGTTGGGTAATACCCGTTTATTACCCGCTAAAAACCCGAATAATAAAAAGTAAACATCAAATAACAAAATATTATAAATATGATTAAAACATAAACATCAGCAGAAAATTTCACTAAAATTAATCTCAAAGCAAAGTACAACGAACTTACAAAATCTTAAAACATAACTAGAAGTATGAATCATTGATGTTGTCGTTGTGTCGTCATATTTCGGAAGTAGATTTACAAAAGTAGAGAAAAAACATTAAAGACTTGACGGGTTAAGAAAATCAGATAAAACCCTAAATCTACTAATATTTATAATTATATAATAAATTATACATATAATAATATCTTTTATCTTATATATATAAATGGGTTTGGATAGCGGGTACCCGGAGGTAATTGCCCAAACCCGATCCAAACCCGTGACGGGTTTGCATGTTTCGACCCAAACTCATCCCAAAACCATTTAATATTTTCCAAACCCGTTCTATCAGGATTTGAGAAGTGCGGGTACCCGCGAAAATTTGACCCATTGCCATCCCTATTCATAGCAAGTAATACATGATCTTTATAGTTAAAAAAGTAAAAATAACAACTATCATGCAATTCAGGAGCCAGATCGGATAATTGATACTACTACTCTAATAATTGGTATCCTAAGTTTGCGGAACCAATCTAAATAGAAATTTAGATTTTTTGGCTTGGTCAGCTAATAATTTTTTCCTTCCTAACTAAGAAATTGCCACGTAGCTTCCTTTTCTTTGCTGAAAACTCCCCAGTCAGACCCACAACTAATGATGGTGAACTATTTTTAAAGACCCATAAATTTCTTAGCTCAAAAAACAAAAACAAAAACAAAAACAGACCCATAAATTTCTTGGCTCAAAAAAAAAAAAAAAAAAACCATAAATTTCCGTATTACATATGACTCCAATTCCAATATAGCTTTGAGTTTTCACCTTTATTAATAATCAATAATTAATTCCCTAAAAAAATCCCTCGAAAAAATTTTAATATTCTAATGGGAAGATGTGATCGCCCTTCGTGTATGTTTTCTTTCATTAGTTTCAGATATTTCCAAATTATTAACATAAAATTGGGCCTGTTTAGTTCTTCATCTGAATTTCTACGTAACGAATTTTCTTATATTCGAACAAATTCTATGTTACCATCTTACTTTTTTTTAGAAGATTACCATCTTACTTTTAAATTGATCTCTCCCCTTTATAGCCAACTTTATCCTGAAAGCTGAATTTGGGTTCAAATTAAAAAAATAAATTAAACTCGGGGCTTGATCATCTCTTAATAAGGATTAATTTGTTTGTTAGATAATATGATATCAAATTTAATACGTTTGTTTCCTCAAAAAAAAAAACGTTTATTTTTTAATATAAATTATCAATTTTATGTTTATTTGCATGTACCAAAATATTTTTAACCTATATATATATATATATATATTTATTTATTTATTTATGGATGTTCGATGTTTACAAATAGTCCTTGTTCAATATAGTATGCGAAATCCCAAGGCAACCATGTAATTGGAACATTTATTTGATTATTAAGTATTTTCTTGCGTATGATAATTAAACATAAAATTTGTGTAAGATGGTAGCACGACTAGAAGTGTCAAAAATTCATATCCCAACATGATAAGAAACAAGTTAAAGCTTCTTTTTTTTTTTACACGACTCAACATCAGTGATCATATATTTTCGTTGGCTTTACTTTAACTAACTTTGGCATGCAAATCTTAATTTTAAATTTTGGACTTAACCAAACGTGTCGCATTATCTAATCTCTTG
Organism: Schizonepeta tenuifolia; assembly: GCA_029490685.1. Lineage (NCBI taxonomy): Eukaryota > Viridiplantae > Streptophyta > Magnoliopsida > Lamiales > Lamiaceae > Schizonepeta > Schizonepeta tenuifolia. The sequence goes on along the minus strand of CM055957.1, from coordinate 33,146,141 downwards.
ATCACACATTTATACAAATTATACCATGACAGTTAGAGAGCTTAAAAGTTAGCATTACATATATCGCCATCAATCACTTGATCACTAATATGTTTCACAATTATACAATCACATCATGGAAGCTTCTATAACTCTTATATATACATAGTAATATATCTTCTACGATCCTGCACTTATCACATAGTAAAGATAAAATATGGTACATTATATAATTTTTTAAAAATCTAACACCTTATGACTATTATACCCTTTATTCTTTATGAAAATTCCATCTTAATACTAGTAACATACATTTTGTTGTAAATGAGGTAAGAAATAACATTTACCCTCTTCATTTTCACATTACCGTTTTCTCTCTAAAAAAGTTATCCTCTCTCTACAACTCACACCGGCCAAAAAAAAAAATCCGACCATATCCTACAACTCACACCGGAAAAAACTTGTTCTAGTACACTGTATATGATGTAGTGGTTTATCTTTTAACTGTGCTTTAGTTTTAGGTTTCGTTATTTGTTGTCGAAGTCGAAGCCTTCTATTTTCCGACTCACTTGAAGGTAATGGTCGATTCTTTTCATATTTCTGTTATTTGAGTTTCAGATTTGTTCATAGCCATTTTAAAGATCTGATGTTTTGCACATACAAATTTATAGATCTGAAAATTTGGTTCAAGATTTGAAGAGATGGTGAATGCGAACGATAATACCCATGATTTAAATACAGATCTGGATGTTCAAAGTCGTATAGAGGTTGAATAATATGAACTTCCGATAAGTGGATCTTTCTTAGTGGGTTTTTTCTATTTTTCGAAGCTTGTGAGTGTAATTTATGGTTTTTTTCTTGTATTTGTGCATTCACGATTAAGTTAGTAATAACTTCACGACATTAGTGATGGTGAGGATCAAAAAATTTCCGTGTTATGTTCCATGGGTGCCCCTTTTTTTTATTTTTCTTATAAATAACAGTATCAATTTTGCAAATTTTTGGGAAGTCACAAATATTTCAAAACTCAGTAACAAAAAAAAATTAGGGCTAGTA